>CAUYQV010169775.1:0-23871 GCA_963574575.1 Galagoides demidoff
GCATCACAGCTCATAGCAACCTCCAACTCCTGGGCTCAAGCGAGTCTCCTGTCTCAGCCTCCCAAGTAGCTGGGACTACAGGCGCCCGCCACAACGCCCGGCCATTTTTTGGTTGCAGCCGTCATTGTTGTTTGGTGGGCCCGGGCTGGGGATTCGAACCCACCACCTTAGGTGTATGTGGCTGGCGCCTTAGCCAATTGAGCCACAGGCGCCGAGCCAGCAAATGATTTCTTTAAAAAAGAGTAAGGATCAGCAATGCTCTCTCTGCATTAACTGCCCTTGCTGTCACTTGGATTCTGTGTTTCTGGAGGGAGAGTAGGTATTGTGCGTGGCTCTGGGATGCCTGTGAGGTTAGAGCTCCTGTGATCCACAGCTACCTCTGCCAGGACACCTGTGGCCCTTGCTCATACTGACCATTAGCCTGCACTGCACACAGGCAGTGATGGATCTGTTCCTGTGCTCAGAGCAGCACCTGCTTAGCATAGATGCTTGGTAGCTGTCAAAGGAACGAGGGTGGTCACTGCAGAAAATGTCACAGCATAAATGAGATCAAAAAACACCTTGTGAGGCTGGCAGAAGCTGAATATGAATCGGCTGCTGCTAAGGACTGCTGAGAGCTTTGTATTTTTTGAGGATTTGTCTGGCCCAAAGTGTGATACTGGATGCTTTATGTGTAAATTAGCCCCTTTGTGCTTCGCACAAACCCTGTTGTGTAGGTCCTGTTCCCATTTTCACTTTTCACTTTAACGTGCCCAAAATTGAGAGTTTAGTGGCTCACTCAGTAGTACCACACTGCTAGTAAATGGCCAGGCTGGGGTGCATGCCCAGGTGTCTGGCTCCAGTTTATTTTCTTACCTGGTGTATTCTTAGTATAAGCTGCAGCCCCCGAGGCCTGGGTGGCTGTTGCTTAGTAGCACTGTATGTGCGTCAGGGTGTAAATCAGAGACATATGGAGTTACTATTTAGAAAGAAAGTTTTATTGGTCTGTTCTGCTCAGCTGGTGACCTGACCTGTTCTGGGCCTTGGGCTCTAAGGGGACATAGAGATTGATCTGAACACAAAGGGATCTCAGAACTGTAACCTCTGAAGAGAGGTTGAAAGAAGCATTGGTTTTCAGAGGTGCCAACTCTGAGATGGAAGCTGGTGTGGGAAAGAAGGAACCCATTGCAGGTGGCCCCAGAGGAGGCAAAGGAGGAGTCCCCTGAAGATACTGGGGCACACGACCCTACCTTGGTGTTTATGTGAAGACTGCACACTGGACTTCCCAAAGGCTGTTGGTATTTTATACTTTACTAATTAATAATGACTAAGAGTGTTTGAATAGAAATACTCGGTCCCTTCCCTTTTTTTCTAATATAAGATTAGGTCTTCCGCATCCCCTGGAAAATACGAAAGCCATAATAAGATGTGCCACCTTTAGCCTACGCTTTGAGAAGTGTGGCCCAAAGAGTTGAACCAGGGAGAGGCAGTTTTCTAGAGCTCAGATTCTAAAGGGAGAGAATTTTGTGGGCAGCAGGCACATAGGTAAGGTGGGGGCTCTGGGGGTCCAGATATCAATTGTATTAAAGGGAGGAATCCTCAAGCTGTTGCCAGAGACATTTTTGAGGAGGGAATTTCTGGGGTGGTCTGTGGGGAGTGAGCCTATAACACCACCCATCTGGGCTTCTGTGTCAGCTGGAGTTCTGGGTGTGCTGACTGTGGGCCATGTGCTGTGTGGACACGCAATACCCCGCCTCTCACCTATAGCAGCAGGTGTCCAGTTTTAGAAGGGAGAATGTGGGCTCTGGAGTGGTAATGCCTGGATTTGAGGCCTGATGTTACCACTTACTAGCTGTGGACCTTGAATGAGAACCTCACTTTTCTTATCCATAAAATGGGGGAAAATACTAGTACCTGGGCTAGAGGGTTGCAGTGAGAATTAAATGGTGTAATATAGGCAAATCTCTTCATCCTGTTTCACCACCATGTTGTTTTTATTGTTATATTCATTCTGTGGGTGAGAGAGTGAAAGCTAGGAGGGGTCCAGCTGGGTACTTTCAGTTTGTTTTATCCTGCACTGCCTTCATTGCTTAGGAGTGTTTTTGTAGTGTCCAGTGTCCTAGGGCTCCTATCACTGGTGGTTTAAACAGTGGAAACTTACTTTCTCATACTTCTGGAGGCCAGAAGTCCAAGATCAAGGTGCCAGCATAGCTGGGTCCTGGTGAGGCACTCTGCCTGGCCCACAAACTTCTTTCTCACTGTGTCCTCTTATGGCTTCTCCTCAGTCCACATGCAGAGCGAGAGCACTCTCATGGCGCTTCCTCTTCTTACAGAGACACCCGTCCTCTTGGATTAGGGTCTCATGACTACATGAATTCTGGAGGGAAGCAGTTAAAACCATGGCATTCATGGTAGTTCTGTGCTGTGTAGTTAGACTGGGGAGGGTCGGGGAAAGCAGGTCATGGTAGTGGCTGTGATCATTTCTAAGGAGACTGACCTTGTTAACATTTCAACATAACTTCTGTTTCAGCCTTGGAAGCATTTGTCTCTGCTGCCAAGAAGCTACCACAAGAAGACATGTATGATGTTGTGGAAGGTTATATAAAGATTTCTGTTGAGTGTGCTGAAATTTTCCAGCTTCTGAGTGGAGAGAAGCGACCTGAAAGTGAAGTATGTTGTTCCTTACTGGCTTGAGGTAGAGAAGAAAAGTTAGTGCTACTGTGTGTTGAGCTTGATGAGGAGAAATGTGCTAGAAATTTCTAAAACTTTACCATCTTTCTACAGAAAATTATACTCTAGGGCTGGGTTTCGTGGCTCACACCTGTAATCCTAGCACTCTGGGAGGCCCAGGAGGGCGGATCACTTGAGCTCACAAGTTCAAGACCAGCCTGAGTAACAGTGAGACCCCGTATCTAAAAATAGCCCGGCATTGTGGCTAGGGCCTTATAGTCCTACTCCGGCAGCTCAGGCAAGAGAATCGTTTGAGCCCGGGAGTCTGAGGTTGCTGTAAGCCGTGATGCCATGGCAACTCCACTGAGGGTGACATAAATCAATAAATAAAATTACATTCTTCTTTTTATAATATGAAAAAACAAAAAAAAGAAAATTATGCTTTGTCCCCATGTGATAGTGATATATTCATTTTTGCCTCTGTGACCTTTGAAAGTATATTAGTGGAAACTGCTAGCTTCCTATTAACATTTTGGTGAATAATATCAGAAGGAACGATCATAGATTCTTTTTTTTTTTTTAATATACAACTTTATTATTATTATTTGTAGTTTTTGGCCAGGGTCAGGTTTGAACCCACCACCTCTGGTATATGGGGGCGGCGCCCTACTCCTTGAGCCACAGGCGTGTCCCCGGATCATAGATTCTTAATCAAAATATACTTGGTAAAAACTTTGTGTCACAGACTTAGAACACATATTAAATCGATTGTTATCTTTTGGTTCCAAAGAGTTTAAAAATTTGGGATGTTTTGAACTCTTTGAAATCTCAGGGTTTTTGGTATAGGCTGTAGATCTGAGTATCCCCAGCACAGTAAGGCCTGGTTATTAGGAGAATTTTCTCCTTTCATTTCATTTTGTATAATTGTAAACAAGCTCTTCTCTGTCTCACTAGACTGTGGAAGCAAGGCCAAGTCCAGGGCTTGGGTCCTGATAGGCCAGCCTGCCAAGCTGTCACCTTCCTGCCTCTGTCCCTTTTGGCTCAGGATCTCTGTTGAAGATTTTAATCCTGAGAGTCACTGTGGCTAAGTCACAAGGAGCAGGTCTGAATAGGAGGGAGAGAAATGAAGCGTGGCCTGAGCATTTCAATTCTGTCTTTGCAGATGCTATTAATATTTCAAGTTTTCGAAGCCATATTGTTGAGGACAGCAAGTGATCTTTCCCATTTTCATGTTGTGGGAACCAACATTGTGAAAAAGCTGATGAACAACCACATGAAGCTTATTTGTGAGGCCCTCTATGCCTCGGGGTATAGGTGAGTTGCCTGCTTTTGTGTGGCAGAGGACGAGCTTTGGGTTTGGTCTGCTTGGCTCTCCTCCAGCACACGCGATCTTTACCTTTGCTTGCACAGGAGAACTGAGCTGTTTCTGAAGTGGTTATGACCGTGTCTCTGCCCCTCCTTCCTCTGTGGACTGGCTCCTACTGTCCCTGATGCCCCTCCTACCCATTGTTCTTCTTGCTGTGTCCAGGAACACACCTTTCCAGTGCTAGTTCCTTCTCCCTTGATGGCTGAGAGACAGCCTTATAGTCATGGCTATCTTTCTATCCTCAGGCTTTTGCAAAAGCGTCACCCATTGGGGCCTCCTTTGGCCATCCTGTGTCTAATAGCATTCTCACTGTCCTTTTCTGTTCCTTGAGGCTGCTTTATTTTTCTCCATAGAGACAAATAACTATTTGTACAACTGTACTGTTGATATAATGTTCTATAATACATTCATCTATTGACTGTCTCCCCGCACTAGAGTACAAGATGCACGCAGGTAGGGGCCTTGCCTGTGCTATAAAATGCCACTTTCCCCGTACTTAGAACAGGGCCTTCTGTGCAACAGGTGCTCAGACAGCCACAGGTTTTTGATACCTGCAGATTAGAAAGGCAGCTGAGATGCCTCTGTGGAGATGCCTCTGTGAAAAAGCCTTCCTCTGTTTCCTACAAACACAGGGACTGAGGCACTTGGATCTTGTATTTCGTTCGGATCTTAGTCTTAATTTTTTGGGTTTTTTTTTTTTGAGACAGTCTTACTATGTTGCCCTTGGTAGAGTGCCATGGCGTCACAACTCACAGCAACCTCAAACTCTTGGGTTTAAGTGATTCTCTTGTCTCAGCCTCCCAGGTAGCTGGGACTACAGGCGCCTGCCACAACACCCAGCTATTTTTTTCTGGTTACAGTTGTCATTGTTGTTAGCTGACTCAGGCTGGGTTTGAATCCATCAGCCTCAGTGTATGTGGCTTGCCCCGTAACCGCTGCACTATATGGGTGCTGAGCCAATTTTTAGGTTTTTTTGATGTTTTGGGTTTTTTTATTTTTTAATAAACCATGTCTTTTCTTCCTTTTTCTGGTTTGGAGATAGCAAATTACACAACCACGTGTGCAGTTGGCTTTGTGGCTTTGTTCTTCTGTCCTTGACTGTCTGATTTTCTCATCCCTATGCAGGTTGGCTCGAGCCTGCCTGAATCTGATGGCTGCCATGGTGACTCAGGGTCCTGAAGCTGCCAGAGATGTTTGCAGCCATTTTGATTTGAATAAAAAGACCTTGTATGCCCTGGTGACCAAGAGGGATTCAAAGGTAAGGAAGCCTGAGTGTCTTGTGACTCCCCTGTGTCTCTCTGCCTTGGTCCCCACACACACAAAGTGAGAGGTATCTGTGGAGAGGGCTATGCCACAGGGTGTGTATGGCGAGGGCAGGCCTCACTCCTGGCTGATAATGGCCCGCAACCCCCAGCTGAGCTTGAACAATGGCAACCTCTGAGGAAATTCCTTTGGGGCTGGGGTCAGGGTCAGTGGCACAGTGCCTTTCTGGCTGTGAGGGTCACTTAGCTTGTAAGTCTCTTCTCTGCAGAGTAAGCGAAGTATCCTGCTTGTTCCTCCTGGCTGTGAAGCTTATAGTGAGTCTCAGCCCTCTGTTCTGGTTCTGTCCACTTTGGAGAAAACCCTTGGAGCTCTAAGCCAGTGACATCCTCAAAGAAGGCTTTTTTATGGCTCATTACTTAATAAGTGACTTGTGCCTCCCAGTTATAATCTTACAATGGGTAGGGGCTGGATTGTGCCACAGAAAATGGTTGGGTTTCAGGAATGATGTGAAAGAAAAATTCTTTGGTGGTTCTGAAGTTTCACTTGGGTTTGGAAAGGTTCTTGGGGAGAAAGCACAGTTTGCTACAGCTAGAGAGAGGGCACCCTCCCATTGCGCATGCTAGCTATAGGTTGTCAGATCGGCCTCGCTGCTGGCGCTTGGTGCTAGGAACAGTGCTGGCCAGAGTCTCACCCCATTTTCCTGAGCACAGAGAATAGATGGACAGTTATCAGCTCCCATTAGAATAATTCACTTCTCTGTGACTGCATGCCACCTTATTCTCCTAGTATCCCAGGGAATTAGGAATTTCTACATTGCCAGGAAATAGACTGAAGAGTTAATAAGAACACCAAGTAATTGTTATGGCTCTGTGAGATTGGCCTGGTGTTGAGAGTTTTACAGAATTATAAATAAGATAATCTCTGAGGAAAAAATTCCAGGTCTTAGGGTCTCCTAGACACTATGTGCTGTTAAGATGTCAACAGATTCCATTCAATGAGTAATGGCTGCTGATACTTAAGTGCATTTCTCATGAAAAGCGTGTGTGTTGGTGGCACCTGTAGCTCAGTGGGTAGGGTACCAGCCACATACACCAAAGCTGGCAGGTTTGAACCTGGCCCAGGCCAGCTAAAGCAACAATGACAACTGCAAAAAAAAAAAAAAAAAAAAAGAAAGAAAGAAAGAAAGAAAAGTGTGTGTGCTATTTTCACACTAGGGCAATACCCTGGCTCTTTGGTCTTACCCAGCAGAAGCTGTATCAGATGCCCTCCCACTTCTCCTCTCGGTCTCTCTTGACCTCAGCCCTCCCAGCCTTCTAAGTAAGATAGACTTAGATACCTAGACCAGACACTGTAGGAAAGCCCACTTAAGGCCTCACTTCCTGAACCCTGACTGTAGGGCTTGTGTACCAGCTGTTTAGTCTCAGGTTTCAGGGCAAGTTGTTTGACATCTCCAGGATCTGCAAAATAGGAGTTATTGTCAAGTTGAAAGTGTTTTTACTTTCTTTTGTGTCATCTTTTGTATCAAGTGTCTTAAAATCACACAAATGGGGGCAGTTTGTTTTCACATGTCCCTAGACCCCGTCCCTCATTTGTTTGTGACTGCTAAATATATATTGTAGGAAATGGAGTCTTGAAATTAAGGGTTTTTTAAATGTAGGAGACATCAGGGACATTCAAAAGTAAAGAGCTCAGCACAGGGTTCCCTGTGTACCTGTCATTCAGCATCAGGCACTGTCCCCCAGTCTCCTGACTGTCTCAGTTTGTTTGGAGGGGGCCTCTGTTATGGCAAGTCTCAGATGTGAATCATGATTCAGCATAAATACTTCAGCAGGTCCTCTAGCAGAAAAAAACCTTTTGAAGGACAAAATCACAGTTCTGTGATTGCAGTTAATACCATTAATAATTTCTCAATATCATCTTTTTCCCAGGTTTTTCCTGACTATTTCAGAAATGTTTTTTGTACTTCATGGTTCAGACCATACAAAGTCCACATTTGCATTTGGTTGATATGTTTCTTAAATCTCTTTCTGTCCCACCCTATCTCCTTGGCCTTTCTTAATGCCATTTAGTTGTTGAAGATAATAGGCAGTAATTTTTTTAATGGGTGTATTTTAGCACTTTGTAGGAAATTATTAAAGCCTTATGAAGAAAGGATATATTTCTCCAGCCAAAGAAAGCATTGTTAAAATCCTATGCCAAAGAGCAGTTTTACCAAATATGTTTTGGTCTATTTTAGACAGTGTTTTGCAGAATAAGCCCTGAAGAGTGCAGGACATTTTCTTCCTAGCCCTGTGTGGTCACAGCATAGGAATGAGGAGCAGGCGAGTGGCCCCTTTTAGGAGAAGTGGGCTGTCTTTGATGGAGTATACAGGCCCAGGTGGCTGAGCAGGAGCCATGATGGTGGCAAGCCTAGCATGGGCAGGTGCTCTGTCCTGGGGAGTCTCACCTGGTTCCTCCACAATGTTAAAAAACTGAAATTAGGGGTTATCTGGGGTGTACAGGATGGGAGCTAGAAGGTGATAACTATATCCCTTTTCATTTAGCAGTTCATTGATAAACTGAACCCATGAGAAGATCTCGTTCAATTCTGCTGTGTATAGGCAGGATAGAAAGATCTAGAATGGTGCAGTACCTGTGGTTCAAAGAAGTAGGGTCCCAGCCCCATATGCCAGAGGTGGTGGGTTCAAACCCAGCCCTGGCCAAAAACTGCAAAAAAGAAAGAAAGAAAGATCTAGAATGACAGATCACTGGAACCTGCGTTGCAAGGCCCAGACTCCCAATACTGCTAACTTCAGCAGTCCCAGTGTCCCTTCCCCAAAAGTAGAACCTTTCTACTGGCAGGGAATTAATTTTGCCAGGCAAGTTTAGGTATTTTACCAGCATTCATTTTAAACACAAGGCATATATAAACTAAGATAAGAAATTATCTATTTGGGTTAGGTGACATGTTTATTCGAACTGTGAGGTATCTAGATGTCCTTGGAGCAGTGAACAGTTTAAGCTTCCTGAGGACAGGGATGGTATCTTAGTTGTCTTCCCAGGGTCCTGTCTTAGCCGACGGTGTCTTGAGTACAGTGGATGCTTTATAAACATTGAGTTAGTTACTGAAGACATTAGCATGTTGCTGGCACTCTAGGGAAGTGTGGCTCATTCTCAGCACTGGTCATTATTGTGCCCAAACTCCTGTGTGAAGAAGCACACAGATAAGTCCCCAGAGTAGGGAGAATAGTTTAAAGCTCTCAGCATATTTGGAACACATATTAGACCCACATTGGTCTAATAAGGTCTTGCTGAGATGCTATGTAACATGGACAGAGACTCAATAAATATAATGAGCGTGCAAGGCTATGGTCCACATGTTAGAGGGTTGGACATCCTTTTGTCTAGGAGAAGCATACACCCAACAGAACAAATGGAATTAATTAAATACTTGCACAGAGATCTTCCTGGTGCCATGGTCCCTGCACCCTGAGAAAAAGTGAAACGAAGTGTCATGGGAGCCATGAGAAGAAAGAACTTCTCTGTGGTGAAATAGAAAGCAGTCTGTTTGTCCAGTTACTTGTTATCTCCAGGACTTCCTTTATTAATACCTGTGTGACCTCAAGTGAGTTTTTAAAGACTCAGTTTTCTCTCCTGTAAAATGAGTATGGCGTAAGGGGTTGTTGTTAGGAGTTAAGAAATAATAGGTTTGCAGTATTCCACATGGTTCCTGGCACATAGTAAGTGCTTAATAAACACCACTACCGTTATCATCATCATTGTCACTACTGGTACCACCTCTGCTGCTGCCACTTTAACTAAGTGGACAGAATTATCTAGAAGACATAGAATATTCCTTATTGTTTCCAGGCAGTCAGGTTAATAATTTGTGTGACATTAAGATACTTCTTGGCTGCACATTAAGGTACCTTTGGAGTAACTGTGAAATAGGGAAAGTTTCTGGGTTAAGCAGTGGAGAATTTAAGCACATATGCTAGTTCTAGAACAGCTGATGAGAGAGACCTGCATGACCACAGCCTTGGTTCTTTAGATGTAAAACAGGAGTTGATGAGACACATCCTTGTCTTATCCACACTGGGTAGGAAACTGATCAGGTGGCCCTGTTACTTCCTTGGAGGTACTAGCTGCTGTCATGGCCTTGGGCCCTCCTACAGGGTACCTGCTGCCCAAGCCTTGTCTGATCCGTGTGGGACGAGGGCTACAACCCTAGGTAGGGCTTGTAGGTTTGTGACATGACAGCATTTATGCTGTGGTTTCTGGTATGAGCTAATTACTTCTTTATAATATCTAATGAAAACCAGACGTCACCACATCGGTGTCTAATCAAAAGCAGCACCAGTCCTTGCATTATCTCTGGGTTTTCAAAAACAGATTTTTTTCTTCAGCAAGCAAAAGAAGATGAATATTGGATGACTAAGAATCTTGGTGTATACCAAAGTGGTCCGTAATCTAAAGTGTTGTATTACAGTTGGGGAAGGGGACACAACCATTTTTTGCCCATACTTTTGTATTGCAATTAGGGATTGAAAGAGAAGGTAAAGTGGGAAAGACTGAGGGGGAAGAACAAAGATAAACCTTTTGCTTTTCATAAAGAGTGAGCACTGGTTTCAGACTTGCATCCCCTGATGACTGGGGACACAACAGGGGGCTGTTGGCGTTAATATGTAAGTGCCCTACATGGAATACACATGTGACACGTGGGTCTTCTCTGTCCTCTAGGGAGTGCATGATGTTCGGCTGGCCTACATTCAGTTTGCCCTTTCCTTTTTGATTGCTGGTGATGATAGCACTATAGTGCAGGTGCTGGAACTGAAAGGTAGGTGTGCCTTTTTTGTCCTTAGGAAAATTCACTTGTGATTGTTTTTAAAAGCCTACTGCAAACCATTTCTTCCAGGTTAGCAAAAGTCTGCAGCCTTTACAGCTGCTGTGTACACTGGGATGAAGGGTTTGTGTGTGCGGGGTGACGTTATTGTCAGGGTTGTTTTGATATTGCTGGGGGGAGGACAGCCGTGTTCTTGTTACGCCACCTACAGGTGCTGAGCAATGCTGCAACAGGACCATTGCATACCTCAGAGAGGCAAATTCAGGCAAACAGAGGAGACTGTGTGGCTCCAGAATGCACAGATTCATAACCCTGGCTACCTGGCAAAGGGATTGCATTTTAAATAAAGTTTAATTACTTTGGTAGTTCAGCCCCTCGTTGCCAGAGTATCAGTTGCAGGCCTTCAGAGAATTCTAGCCAAGCTGTCCACCCAGAGTGAGGCTGGGCATCCTTTAATCTGTTAGGACCACTTGCGTTTTATCAAGAGAGTCAGTGAGACAACACTGGCTTAGCATGAGACGGTTACTAAGTTTCCCTGGGTAATGCTGTGGGGAGCGGTCCCACATCCTGGTGGGAACTCGGAGAACTGTTGGAGGAGGAATGTCGGGTGCGGTGGCCTAGTGTGGTCAGGTCTCCAGCTTTCTTACCCCTTCCCCAGGGTGAGGGGACCTATGCTCCCTCCAAAACGTGACTGCTGGGGCCTTTTAAGGGTGGTGTCAGCTTGATCTGTGTGTGTGTGGGGTCTTCGTTGCTGTGGTAGAGCAACGTGGGGACAGGGGTGCATTGTCTCTGCATGATGCAGCAGACAGGTTTTGCTGTTTTTTTCCTGCTTGTGAGCAGGAACCAGAGTCAAGATGTCTTGCTGCCAGGGCTAGCGGTTTCTTTAAAATTCCCCTGGGTCATCTCAGCCATCTGGCCTTGTATATAAGGACAGTGGGTACTAGCCATTTACACTGTTGAAGGACGCAGAGTGTTCTATAGCATGATGTTTCTGCTGGGCAGTTTGGCTGTGTACATCAAAGCTTTAAGATGCTTACGCACAGGTTTGATTTCTGATAGGCCTGTACTTCTGGGCCTGTCATAGTGCCCGGTGCCAGAGCAAATTGGCCCTGAACCACTGCCAGGCCTCTCTACCCATAGGCTGCTGGCACTGAAGTGGGTCGTACAGTGGAAAAAGATGAGGAAAAAAAGAAAATCTGGGCATTGTGACTCAGGCCTGTAATTCTACCACTCTGGGAGGCCAAAGTGGGAGGATCAGTTAAAGTCAGGAGTTCAAGACTAGCTTGAGCAAGAGCCAGACCCCATCTCTACAAAAAAATAGAAAAAAAAAAAACTAACTGGGCATAATGGTGGGTTCCTATAGTCCCAGCTACTTAGGAGGTTGAGGCAGGAGGTTCACTGGAGCCTAGCAGTTTGAGGTTGCTGGGAACTAAAAAAATAAATAAGAAAAGATAAAATTAAAAAAAAAAGAAGAGAGACAGAAAGAAATAAAGGAAAAAGAAAAAAAAGACTTTTAAGATGCTTGATTTATCAATTCCATGTCTAGTCATTTATCTTAAGGAAATAGCTAAGGATGTGAGTAGACATTTTGTTGGGGAATTTTTTTTTTCACGACAGCTGAAAATTGGACTCCTCATAACTGTCTACTAGGAAGAGGTTGAGCAAACTTGTCATAGGATGGAATGTAGCTGTTAAAGATGTTGTCAGATATACTCAGTGATGTCAGAATTTTAATGATACATGAATAGGTGTAAAATCAGTTAAGAAACTGTAAAATGTGATTCCATTTTACTGACAGTTCAGTGGACAGCATAGACGTGTAAGAAGGTTACCAGTTAACTGAGTGTTAACCTCTGCGGAGTGGAGTTATTAATGATTTTTAGTTCTATTCTTTTGGTTTGTCCGGTATTTTCTGGTTTTTCTTTGTAAGGAATTTGCTTGTGTAGAAATTATGTGTGCCACAAGCACAAATGCAGTAGTAGGATTATAATAGCTTTGATTCTACTCTCTATACCAGCGTATTAGTTATGATCCAGTGTCAAGCTTTGGTGGCTGTTCCCCTGGGGATCAAAAAATATGAAGAAAAAGCAAGGGCAGTGCCTGTGGCTCAAGGAGTAGGGTACCGGCCCCATATACTGGGGGTGACGGGTTCAAACCCAGTTCCAGCCAAAAAAAAAAAGAAAAAGTAAGCAAAGTCACCCAAAAGTCTACCACCAGCCAATAATATGACCATACCTCTGAGCAAGTCTAAGGAAGAAATTCTATTAGTTTACTATCATAGTATGCATTCTCTTGCAAACGTTAATTTTACTTGTTGTGAGAAACAGAGAAAGTAAAACAGAACTAAAAAGTACCAAACTTCTTTTAAAAGTTCTGTCATTAGGCACTTTTAGGTACCCTTTTTTTTTTTCTGAGACAGAGTCTCACTCTGTTGCCCAGGCTACAGTGCTAAGACATTAGCATAGCTCACAGCAACCTCAGACTCCTGGGCTCAAGTAGAATTCTCCTGCTCAGCCTCCAAGTAGCTAGAACTATAGGCACTGGCCACAATGCCCAGCTAATTGCTCAGAACTAATTTTTCTATTTTAAGTAGAGACAGGGTCTCACACTTGTTAAGGCTGGTCTTGAACTCCTGGGCTCAAGTGATCCTCCTGCCCTGGTCTCCCAGAGTGTTAGGATTACAGGCGTGAGCCACTGTGCCTGGTTGCCTTTAAATACTCTTGATTTCTTATGTCGTACTGCAAATTTGGATAGTTAAAAAAGAAAAAAGTTTTTAAAAAGGCACATGGAGTTGTTTGTTGTATCATTTACATAGTAATGTTCTCTCTCTGTTCTCACTTTCAAAATACTTTTGTATTTAATGCTTCAAAACTTTTACTTTCAGAATTTATTCCTTGCATCTTTAGCTCAGGCATAAAGGAGGATAGGATTTCTACTGTCAATATTTTGTTATCCACACTGAAAACAAAGGTATGTGCTTGGTGATTGTTTTTCTGTCATCTACTTTTTGCTTGTGAATGAAGAAGTACTCTGTAGTGCTTTGTGGGACGTTAGCGCTGCCAAATGTCATGTGGGTTGTTACAGAGGGTGAGTGGAGAACCATTTCTTTCTTTTTTTGGGGGGGGGGGCAGAGTCTCAAGCTGTCACTCTGGGTAGAGGGTCATGATGTCATACCTCACAGCAACATCCAACTCGGGCTCAAGTGATCCCTTTGCCTCAATTTTTCTTTCTTTCTTTCTTTTTTTTTTTTTTTAGTAGAGGTGGGGTATTGATTTTCTTCAGCCTCAGGCTGGTCTCAAACTCCTGAACTCAAGCAGTCCACCCACCTTGGCCTCCCAGAGTGCTAGAATTACAGGCATGAGCCATTGCACCCAGCCAGAGAAGTTCTTAAGCTGAAATTTGTTCTTGGTGATGAGCAAATCCTGGACTAGAAGGCTAAATAAAGAGTAAGGAGAGCAGCCCCTGGTGTTCAGGCCTCTATTAGCATTGCAGGAAAGCTATTGGTCAATATTTCACAGTAACTCAGTGTAGTAAGTGTGAGGTGTAGTTACGAATACTAGTTAAATTACACATCTAGTAGAATATTATTTTGTGTCATGTTCCATATTCTGCCTCTTACAAAAATCTTACAGATGTTTAAAGACTTGCTAAAAGGATGACTTACTACAGAAGCCTCTTAAATGATCAGGTAGAAAAACTGACCCTCTCAACCTGAAAAGTTGTGAAAAGCTCAGATAAACATGGCTGATAAACATGAAAATGCTTTTCTTTCTTAGTATTAAAAACAGTGATTCTCACCTGGGAGTGATTATACTTTCCCTGGGACATTCAGCAAAGTCTGAAGACATTTTTGATTGGTTGTCACAACCAGGGAGGTGCCACTGGCATCTAGTGGGTAGAGACCAGGGATGCTGCTAAACATTCTGTCACACACAGCACAGTCCCACCACGTTTGCCAACACAGCTGAGGTTGAGAAACTTTAAAGTTATGCAAATAATGATGTACAGGTTTTTATACCAAGAAAAACAGCATTGAATTTTAAAACATTGATATTCAGTGCTAGCAAAGATGCTTTGAATCAGATACTTTCCTGGAAGAAGTGTTAACAATCCCCTTGGAAGATAGTGTTTCTGGCAGTGTATGTCACAGGTCTTAAATATGTTCGTGGACCCTGAGGCAGGGTTATTCTGAACTGGGGGTAGTTTTGGGTGGTGCTGAGTACTTGTAACACAATTCTATTTATAAGAACCCGTGCCAAGTTCATAGTCAGAGCTGCAGTGAAGACTTTGTACAGGATGCCAATAGTGGGTGTATGGAGAAGAGCCAGAGTTTGGAAACAACGTAATTGTAAATACCATGGGAGTGGTTAAATAAATTGTGGTCCACTCATAGGATAGAATGGTATTTAGTCCTTCAAAATGATGTTCTAAAGCAGATTTTATTGATGGGGGGAAAAGTGCATGCTTCATAAATAAAAGCAGGCCCCAAATCACATATAAATAGAATCCCAGGCAAAAAAAAACCAACCAATACGTTGAATACATGAATATTGTATGTTGTGTGGTGGGGGGAGGGTTGGAGGACATTGCTGAAAAGAAATATAATGAGAAAACAACATTATTTTAAGATATTTGAATTCTTTGTGCTTTATTTGTTGTATTTTTTTCAGGTGGTTCACAATAAAACTATCACAAAAACCCAGAAGGTGCGTTTCTTTACTGGACAGTTACTGAACCACATAGCGTCTCTCTACAGCTGGAATGGGATTGCTGATGTAAACCCAGAAAACAGCAAGGTGTGCTCACTTTTGGGTCTCGGGTGCCCTCATCATGGGTATGCAGTCCTCAGAGAAACCGTTGTTGCTTTGGTTGAACATCATCTTAGTGCTCCCTGCAGGGCTTGCCGATCTCCAGGGCTCGTCTGGGCTGTCTCTTCCTCTTACCTTTCCTCTCCTTTTCCTTCCCTTCTTTCCTATCCAGCTTCTGGACTTTTAAGGCTTGTTCCTTTTACTTCACACCCCTGTGTCTAGAGCAGTGGTTCTCAGCTTGTGGGTTGCGACCCACAGGAACCGTATTTTTTTTTTTTTCAGACGGAGCCTCAAGCTATCCCCCTGGGTAGAGTGCCATGGCATCACAGCTCATAGCAACCTCTAACTCCTGGGCTCAAGCGAGTCTCCTGCCTCAGCCTTCCAAGTAGCTGGGACCACAGGTGCCTGCCACAACGCCCGGCCATTTTTTGGTCGCAGCCATCATTGTTGTTTGGTGGGCCTGGGCTGGGGATTCGAACCTGCCACCTTAGGTGTACGTGGCTGGCGCCTTAGCCGATTGAGCCACAGGCACCGAGCCCAGGAACCGTATTAAAGGGCCGCGGCATTATGAAGGTTGAGAACCACTGGTCTAGAATCTTCACCTCCTGCCATGTGTAACTTATTTTGTAGCAGTTAAGTCAAGTGCTAAATTAAAACAGTTGCTCTCACATTGACCCAGTGCCAAAGTGCATTTTAATTTTCCTCAGGGTGTTTCTGAACATGGACTTGGCCAGAGTAGTGAAGGCTCAGACTTCCTGTTAACTTTATAATAATTTACCTCTCAAGAGCCTACTATTTTACTTCCTTTTATCTTGGAGACTTGCCCATGTCCTCTTGTTTTAAACATGTTTTTCTATGCACTATTATTGGGAAGCCTCAGGGGCTTCATAAAAACACTCCCAAATGTGGAATTTTATTCAAAAGAGCAAGAGAAATTAAGTCATTTTTAAGCTTTTAAAAATACAGGTTTAAACTTGCTCCTCTTATGCATATTCTTTCATCTTGATCAACGTATCTGTTTGCGGAGGGCGGGGGGCCCGGCGGTATTTTGTTTATTTTTTGGAAAGATACCAAGTACTTAATTTACAATGTTTTCTAAGTTGTCATTAGGTGGGCGATACTGTCCAGTTTTCACTCTGTAGCTGTTACTAAGGTTTATGAGCTTGGGATTTTCACCGACTTTTAAAAAAATCCTCATAGGTTTCTGGTGAAGATGCAGGGAAAACCATGGTGAGGGAGCTTGTTCACAACTTCCTGATGGATCTTTGCTGTTCGCTCAAACATGGAATTAATTTTTATGATGCATCTTTTGGTACCTTTGGCAGGTAAAGAATAACACTCTTTTGAACCCTGGGGGTTCCTCAGAAGTCATTGCGTACATTGATTGTCTAGTAGAAATTCGTTAAATAATGACATTGTGGCAGGTTAGAAATAGAACTGTGGGCATTATCTCACACATTTTAGGGATGAACAGTTGGGAACGCAGAGGGCTTCTAATCATGCATGCCCTCAGTGCAGAGGTCTCAGAGAAACCATGTATTTGTTTATTTATTTTTTATTTTGAGGAGGATAGAGACTCAGGCTTTCACTCTGGGTAGAGTGCTATGGTGTCATAGCTCACAACAACCTCCAACTCTAGGGCTCAAGCAATCCTCTTGCCTCAGTTTTTCTATTTTTAGCAGAGACTTTTTTTTGAAACAGAGCCTCAAGCTGTTGCCCTGGGTAGAGTGCCGTGGCATCACAGCTCACAACAACCTCCAACTCCTGGGCTTAAGTGATTCCCTTACCTCAACCTGCCAAGTAGCTGGGATTACAGGTGCCCACCACAAACACCCGGCTACTTTTTGGTTGCAGCCATCATTGTTGTTTGGCGGGCCTGGGCTGGATTCGAACCCGCCAGCTCAGGTGTATGTGGCTGGTGCCTTAGCTGCTTGAGCCACAGGCGCCAAGCCTTAGCAGAGACTTGCTCAGGCTGGTTTCGAACTCATGAGCTCAAGCTATCCACCCGGCTTGGCCTCCCAGAGTGCTAGGTTTACAAGTGTGAGCCACCGCACCCAGCTTAACCATTTATTTAGACATAGATAATGGACTATTTCATCCTCGGAGGTACTGCAAGTGTTTTCCTAAAGATAGTGATATCCCCTGGATCTAAGAAAGTGTTCATTATTCATTACATCAGCCTTTTTCTGGCATGGTCCTTTTGGCAGTCCAGAGGTAGTGACCACTGTTACCCTAATTTTGCCGGGAGGAAAGTGCTCACTGAGAGGTCAAGACTCTCTGAGGTTAGAGGCGTAGCTTGGGTCTGAACCCAGGGAATCCAGTTCCAAAACAAGTACTGATAACTAAACAGTCCTCTTCACTGACAGGCTGCTAATGAGTTAAGAATTCAAAATTGTGTTTTTATGTTTTGTTTCATAGTATACAGTTATGATAACATTTCATCAGAAAGGAAACAGTCTACATCTAGCAGTACTGCTTATATTCTTTGCAACTTTCTCTTTGTTGTCTGTCATATGACTATAATATGTGTATGATACAGATTGTGTTTGTCTGCTTTAATTATTGGAGCCCATGAGGGATGGGCTGCCATGGACCCACACCTCCCACTAGGCCTCACCTCTAACCCTGGGTCAGATTTTTTTTTTTTTTAACAAATACAATAGAAGCTGCATGGTTTACTATCTCCCTACACTGACTGCCTCCTTAAGCTGACCTGATTTTCATGGATGAACACACCACATGGACGTGTCAGTACAATAATCAGTTCCTTATGTTGACCACCTCCGTATGTTGACTAATTCATTACAGTTGGTTGGTCAACTTACAGAGGTTCTACTGTATAGGTTTTTTTAAAAATTTCAATAGGTTAAGGGGGTATAAATGGTTTTTTTTTTTTTTGATACATGGATGAATTATATAGTGGTAAATTCAGGGCTTTTAGGGTACCCATCACACCAATAATATACGTTGTACCTGATAAGTAATTTTTTGATCCTTTAATCTGTTGTTGTTAGGGTCTCATGGAGAAGTGGTGTCGCAGAGCATAAACCCGCAAATTGAAATTGTATATTTAAATAAAGGGGTCCACTGTTCTCTCAGGCATGTGGCAAGCTTTTTTATTTTTCTCCTGGCCTAAACAGCCAGGGACCACCGCTCTCTCATGGCAAGTGGCAAGTTTATTTCTTTTCTTCTGACTTAGTTAGCTGTGCACATGCACACTGTACCTCATTAATATTCATTACAATCCATAACCCGTCTCATGAATAAACATCTTGTGACTATCTAGTGAGCAGGTCCTCCCTAGTAATCTGTGGATAACTGATACCACTTTATCTAACATAATCCTCCTAACATAATCCTTTTAACATAATCCTTTTAGCATAACTTAATGGAGAACATGCTCTTAGCCATTACTTCTTTAGGTCTTTTTTTTTTTTTCTTAAATGATAGCTGTGTACATTAATGCAATCATGGGGTACAGTGTGGTATTTTCATATGCAATATGAAATATTTTCATCAAACTGGTTAACACAGTCTTTGTGTCATTTTCTTAGTTATTGTGTTAAGACGTTTATATTCTACTTTTAGAAAGATTTACTTGTACCCTTGAAAGATAAACTATAGAGGTGATCCCTCCAATCACCCTCCCTCCCCCCACTTCTTTAGTTCTTATCTGATGAAGCCTGAGGCTCTGGAGGAAGAAGGTAGATTGAATACCTGCTCTACTGGCCTCACCGTTTGGGGGCAGTTACTTCAATTTTAAGCTTTTCATTGAGCTCTCTCAAACAGCTTTTTTTGGCCAAAGGTATATAGGCCTTCCACCTATGTCACCCTTCTCCCACCCTCGCCCCCTTTGAGTCTCCAAAGTCCATTGTTCCCCTCTTTATGGCCACGTTTACCCATTGTTCAGCCCCCACTTACACATGAGAACATTCAATATTTGTTTTTCAATTTGGGGATCAAATTTCAACATGAGATTTAGAGTGTCCAAACATCCATGCCATAGCACAGATTCACATAGGTTTATTAAATGACGAAAATTGTAGAGGCCCAGATGTGCAGTGACACCTGTGTCAGGGTAACAGGCAGGAGCGGCTTCACTCAAAAAAAAAAAAAAAAAATTTTTTTTTGTTAAAAAAAAAAAAAAATAACCAAAATGCTCTAATGTTCATCAACCTGTTTTTTCTCATTTGACTACTAAAATATTAGACCTTTTTTTTTTTGGTCATTGTGAATTATTTATTTTTTACCCCTTGAATGCAGAGCATTTTATGATAAGGATTTAGGGCAATTTGATTTGTTTCTACTTTTGAACAGTTGGGAAATGACTGACTCAGATGGGACAACACGGTGGGAATTTTGGTCACACTGGTCAATTATGACTTTGGACTTACTTTGATGTGAGGGTTATGATTTAACTTGCCATATTTCTTTTATTTCCTTTTTTCTCTGATCAGTAACAGTTAGCTCATTTTCTTGCTAAAATGTAATAGCAGACTTTTATAGTCTAATACAGTATATTATAATATCATACTTAAAACACATGCATTTCTTTCATTTTTAGAGCATTTTTTCTCCTCCATAACTGGACCCATGAAATGCTCATTTAATGACAATATTGAATCAACTTATGGGTGGGGGTCTATTTGGAGTAAGCTGTGGGTTGCTTTTTTTTTTTTTTTTGAGACAGTCTCAAGCTGTTGCCCTGGGTAGAGTGCCATGGGGTCACAGCTCACAGCAACCTCAAACTCTTGTGCTTAAGCGATTCTGTTGCCTCAGTCTCCCAAGTAGCTGGGACTACAGGCGCCCACCACAGCGCCCAGCTGTTTTTTTAAGAGAAGAATGCCTTGTCTGTATTTTTTATACTCACAGAGACCTACATATTAACATAATGCTTTTTCATGTGTGGTTGGAAGAAAGAGATCAGTAAAGTCTCAGAATGGAATTTTTCTTTGCAGGAGCCTCAAGGCAGACTGGTAGATGGCTAGGTGGCAGAGAGAATGGTTTTTTCCGTCCTCTTTAGAAGTCAGTTGCACTTGAGGGAGGGAAGAAGGAAAGGAAACTTTTTCAGGTACTCAATAGAGGCCTAAAAGGAAAGCCCTGGGGTGGAGAGTTGTAGTCCCACAGGACATGAAAACGTCCTACTATGCCCCAGGGGGGAGACGAAACCACTGTGGGATCACAGCTGTGAATGTTCCGGCTGACCTGGTCTCTTTGTCTAACAGGGGAGGAAACCTGACACTCTTACACTTCTTGTTGGGCTTGAAAACTGCAGCAGACGATGAGCTGGTGGCCGAGCTTGTGGTGAACATCCTTAGAGTGTGCCCAGACTTACTGAACAAGTATTTTAAGGAAGTAACATTTTCTTTTCTCCCACGGGAGAAGTCTACCTGGTTAAATAATATCAAACTTCTAAACAAGGTAAAAGTCATGATATTTAGAACTTTATTAGCTATGTAGAAGGCAGAGCTTAAAGAGTTGAGGGGCTGGCAGCCATTCTCATCTGATAAACTTTCCCACTGACGACCTTTCAGGCATAAAAAAGGGATATTTTTAGACAGTGTAAACTGTCCTTATCCTCTCTAACATTTTGCTTTTCACTGAAATGAAATTCCTTTGAATCTGTTGAGCTATTTTATCTTAATCATTGAGATTTTTGCTTAGAGCAAAATCATATTGCATCTCAGCACAGTTAGGCTAGAGTTAGTGAAATGCATGAATTATAGTTTTTAAAGCTTGTTTTAAGTACTTAGAACAACTGGAAATAAGCTGGGAAGCATTAACTTCCTTTGATCGAGGATATCAGCATGCCCCCCTGTTACTTGCAGAGCCACCTGCTGTCAGTACTTTGGCAGGAATGCCTGGCTTGGTTAAGCTTTCTTTCTCTGTGATTTAGGGCCTGCCTAATGGTTAAATGCCTGGCACTATTTTCTTGTGCTTCACCCTGGGCCTGGCTATGGAGGAAATTTACCCATTGCCAGGTAACGGCTGCGTTTACTTGCTACCTGTGAACAAGCTTTTATTCTTGTGTTCTATAAATTCTACTTGAGTGCTTATATGTGCAGTCCCCATGTATATCTTGGGATGAGGAGATCTGCATTCTGGCCCTCATTTGGTGCAGACAGTCCTGTGAACAGCATGAATGTTTGCAGCTGCTTCTGGTGCTTCTCCCTGGCACAGGGGAGGGGTGAGCATGGGTCCTGTCTGGGCCTGGGTTTGAACGATAGATTGGGTGCTTGCTAGCTCTGTGGCCCTAGGGAGATTACCTACATAATTGGGGTCCAGATTTGTCATCCATAAACAAATCTTATTTTTATTTTTTTAATTTTTTTGGAGACAGTCTCACTTTGCCACCCTCAGTAGAGTGCTGTGGAGTCACAGCTCGCAGCAACGTCAAACTCTTGGGCTCAATTGATTCTCTTGCCTCAGTCTCCCAATTTGCTGAGACTATAGGCACCTGCCACAGTGCCCGGCTATTTTTAGAGATGAGGTCTTGCTGTCACTCAGTTTGGTCTTCAACCTGTGAGCTCAAGCAATCTACCCACCTCAGCCTCCCAGAGTGCTAGAACTATAGGCATGAGCCACCATGCCCATCCCTCTTAGTTTTAATATAACATATTCCTACTCCAGAGAGTTGTCAGGAAGCTTTAAAAAGGTGGCTTTATTTGTCAGGTTCCCCATCACTGCGGCAGTAGCTGATAAGTAATGCCATTGCCAGTTCTGCCAGGGATGTATTTACCATCAGAGGTTTCAAGAGACTTCAGATTCCAGGCCAGTCTCTGCTTTAAAGATCACTTTTTGCCAATGGTCTTGTGATCTGACTTTAACAAGTAGATTTGGGGTTTGATCTTCTGGACCCTGTCCCTTGTGGTGAGCCTTGGGCCTTTACCACTATGATCATTTGATTGGAATGGTTTCCTGTTGGGTGCCTACAATTAGCCTCAGGTTTGAAACTTACTTCCGATACCAATTGAATCTCTTTTCTCTTTTTCCTAGATCTATGAGGCCCAACCAGAAATTTCCCGGGCTTTTCAGACCCAAGAGTTTATCCCTTTGCCTCGGCTCCTGGCAATGGTGATGGTGACCACTGTGCCCCTGGTGTGCAATAAGATCATGTTCACACAAGCATTAAATGTAAGACTGTGTTACAGTCCACTTCCAGAACTTTCTCCTGCTAACCCCTCTGGCTGTGCTGCTATTGTTCTGCCAATGCTGGCCTGGATGTATTTGGTGTTAATGAGTTAGCCTCAGAGGCTTCCAGGACAGGGGCTTTAGTTTGAAATAGCCTGTGAGTGGCAGGTCCACTCGACCGTGGCAAGGACTTGGGAGCATTCCTTCTGGGGGGACAAACTTCACATCCTCGGCCCTGTTCCATCACACAGGGGGGACCCAGGTCTCTCCTGGCCTCTGTAGTCCTGCCTGAGGGTAGAAGGATGTCAGAAGTAGAGGAAAGAAAGTTTTTTTGTTAAAATCTTATTAGTAGACAGTTTGGGCTAGGTAATTTTTTTTTTTTTTTTTTTTGGAGACAGAGCCTCAAGCTATCCCCCTGGGTAGAGTGCCATGGCATCACAGCTCATAGCCACCTCCAACTCCTGGGCTCAAGCGATTCTCCTGCCTCCGCCACCCAAGTAGCTGGGACCACAGGCGCCCGCCACAACGCCCGGCCATTTTTTGGGTGCAGCCATCATTGTTGTTTGGCGGGCCCGGGCTGGGGATATGAACCCGCCACCCTGGGTGTATGTGGCTGGTGCCTTAGCCGATTGAGCCACAGGCGCCGAGCCATACTTGGAAGCTTCTTGAGGAGCTCACCCACAGTTGCAGAAAACTCAAGTCTGACAGGGAAAACAATATGTCAAATTTCCCTCTCAGAAATCGAGATTTAATAGCCTCCTAAGGAAACCATAATTTGAGGGGTATTGGGTGCAGCCCTCCATAAGGTCTGTGATTGTGGAATTCTGGGAGTGGTTGGGAATTTGAACCTTGAGTGAATTTGGGCTCAAGCTAAGGCAAGAAGTGACTCTAAGTTGATTTATACATGACACCAATTACTGAAGGGAAACCGGCTAGGCTGCAAGGCACACGGAAGTTGGAAAGAAGGAAATTCTCACCTAGAGAAATAAAACATAGGCCCACCTAGTTATGTCTCCCCACCTTGGCCAAGAAAGGGAGAGTTTCAAGGAGCTGGCCTTGGAAAGGGAATTATTATTTAAGAAAAGGGATTTATGATGAAATCCTCATACCCCCAGAAAACCACCTCGTGCTTGGCTTACAAATCTGTACTTCTTGGAACTCTTCTAAGGCAAAGACAACAACCGCCTCTGAGATGACACTGATCTTGTGCCACGTAACCCTCCCGTGACTGCCAGGAGGAACTGCCAGTCCAGCCTTCCTAGGTATACATCCTGATTCCACACCTGCCTCACTTTGAGTTCCCCACTTTGGAGACTAAAGATCAAAGGTGCTTCTTGGTTCTCACATAGATCATCTCCCAAATTTCCTTTCTGTCTGTTTCCTCAGCAATTGGCACTGCCCATGACTCAGAAAGAGTCCCACACGATGTAGAGATAAAAGTTAATGCACCTTCCTTAGCAACCAAAGGAAAAAAGTAAAGAAGAAGAAGCTTGGAAAATTAAACAGCAAGTATCCAAACAGAAACTTTGTTTTAAGAAAATGGAGCCTTCTAGCCCAAGAATATGGGGAGGGGGTGGAAAAGGGGAGGGGAGAAGGGCGGATGGGTGGTGGGAGGGTGACTGGAAAGATCACCTATATATCTGTCTAACAAGGTTCCAAGTGAACTTTTCTAGAACTAGAATATAAATATAAATGTTTGATACGATGATTAAGCAAATGACATGAAATTTATGTTAACCAGCTTGATGAAAGTGTTTCAAATTGTATATGAAAACAGCACAATGTACCCCATGTTTGCATTAATGTATATAGATATCAATTAATAAAAAAAA
>CAUYQV010169780.1:0-12142 GCA_963574575.1 Galagoides demidoff
TTGAGACAGAGCCTCAAGCTATCCCCCTGGGTAGAGTGCCATGGCATCACAGCTCATAGCAACCTCCAACTCCTGGGCTCAAGCGAGTCTCCTGCCTCCGCCTCCCAAGTAGCTGGGACCACAGGTGCCCACCACAACGCCGGGCCATTTTTTGGTTGCAGCCATCATTGTGGTTTGGTGGGCCCGGGCTGGGGATTTGAACCCGCCACCTTAGGTGTACGTGGCTGGCGCCTTAGCCAATTGAGCCACAGGTGCTGAGCCAAAATCTAAAACTTCTATATGGCAAAAGACAAGTTACAAGACAAGACAGGACAGCCAATGAGGAGAAGTATTTGAAACATTCATGATAGACAAAAGCTTAATATCTTTAATATAAAACTAGTTCCTTTGAATAATTAAGAAAAAGAAGGCCTTAATGGAGAAAAGAAAAATGAACAGATAGTTCACAAAAGAAGAAATACAAATTCCTAGGAAAAATATTAAAGGTATATATCCTATGATGGTTAATTTATGTGTTAATTTGGTGGGGCCAAAAGGTGCCAAGATACCTGGTTAAACATTTTTTCTGGGTATGTCTGTGAGGGTGTTTTCAGAAGAAATTAGAATTTAAATTGGTGGAATAAAAAAGATAGCCTTCCCAGTGCAAATGGGCATCATTCAATCTCCTGAAAGCATGAATAGAAGGAAAAGGTGGAGGAAGGATGAATTCACTTTGTCTCACTGTTGGAGCTGGGACATCCATCTTCTCTTGTCCTCAGTGCTTCTGTTTCTCAGGCCTTCAGGCCTGTGCTGGAATCTGTATCATCAGCTCTCCAATTCTTAGGCTTTTACAACTATACCACAGTTTTTCTTGATCTCTAGCTTGCAGATAGAAGATCGTGAGACTTCTCAGCCTCCATAATTACAGGAACCAATACCTTATAATGAATTTCTTCGTAAATGTATGTGCAATCTGCTCTGTAGCCCCAGAGGACCCCAACTAATATGCACCCTCTTATTTAATGTAATTTATGATATCTAGAAAGTAACCACTTCTCACACATCAGGTTAGCTATGAAAAATAGAAATACTCAATGATGACTATGTAGAAATGGGCTCACTCAAAATTTTTCACAAGAAAATAAGTTGTCATAACACCTTCTGGATGCTGTCATTGTGGAAAACAGTATGGAGATTTCTCAAAATATTAAAAATAGAACTGTATTACAATCCAGTAATCACACTACTGTTATATCTTAGCAAAGTATCTCAGGAATGGAAGAAAAAGTATCCTTTCTTGAAATACCAGTTACACAGTTTTATTTTTTACTTATTTTAGTTGCTGCTCTAAAGCTTTTGATATCCTTTTATAACTAATCCAATCCAAATCCTCTTTCAGAGCACTATACACTATACTTTGGTGCAAGAATATTTTAATAACAAAATAATCCTAATCCCTTCTTATGTATAAATGGAGTAAACGTCATTGCTTTCATCACTTCACTTACACATAAGTGTATATACTCCAGTGCATTCTTGGTATTATTAATTTCATCAATTTAGAATAAGAAAAGTAACAGCTTTTATCATACTTTCACTAATTCCTTCTGTAATGTTCTTCCTTTTTCTATGCAGATCTGAATTTCTGACCTATTTATTTTTTCCTTCTAAAAACATTCTTTTAAAAAGTGTCACAATTTTTGTTTATCTGAGGAAGTCTTTATTTCACCTGAATAACTTTTTAGTGTACAGAATTCTAAGTAGGTGCTTTCTCCCTCTTCCTCCTCCTTCTCTCAACACTTAACATATTTTACTCTACTTCCTTCTTGCTGGCATGGTTTCTGACAAAAAATTAGATGGAATTGTTGTCTTTGCTCCTATATAGGTAAGGTGTTTTTCTGTCCCTTGCCTTCTTTCAGAAATTGTTCTTTTATCTTTGTTTTTTTCTACTTTGAATATCATGTAGTGTAGTAAGTGTAATATTTTTTGTTTGTTTGTTCAAGTTTTTCTTTTCTTTTATGGGAGGCATTTCCCCTCTTTGTTGTTCCCTGAGCTTCCAGAATTTGTGGATTGCTATCTGACATTAATTTGTGGAAATTTCTCAGTCATCATGTCAAATATTTCTTTTCTTCTTTTTTCTTCTTCTTCTTTGTGTCTTCTCCGTGCGTGTGACATGTGTGTATGTGTGTTGTGCCTTTTGTAGCCATTTTGGCTCTGTTCTTTATTTTATTTTGTTTAAAGATCTTGCCGTGTTGCTCAGGCTGTTCCCAAACTCACGCAATCTTCTTGGGTAGCTGGAACTAGAGGTGTGTGTCACCATACGTGGCTTTTATATTTTAAATTTTTTTTCTCTGTGCTTTTTAGTTTTGAATGCTTCTATGGATATATCCTTAAGCTTAGAGCTGCTTCCATGAATTCTTCACAGCCACATCCAGCCTACCAATAAGCCTTTCAAAAGCATTCTCCATTTCTGAGACAACATTTTTCATGTCTAGTATTTCTCTTTGATTTTTCCTTGGAATTTTCATCTCTCTGCTTATATTACCCATCTGTTCCTGTATGCTGTATGCTTTATCCATTGGAGTTCTTAGCATATTTATCATAGCCATTTTAAGTTCCCAGTATCCTGCCATATCTGAGTCTGGTGCTTGCTCTCTTTCTTCAAACAGAGTTTTTCTTTTCACCTTTTAGTTTTTAGTATTTTAGTAATTTCTTCCTGATAGCTGCACATGATGTACTAGGTAAAAGGAACTGGTATGAATAGGCCTGTACTATTGTGGTTTTAAGGTTGGGGGAGGGGAAGCATCCCAGGGTCCTGTGTACACATGTCCTCTGTCTGCAGTGGCCTATGCTCTGGCCCAGGCATCCTCAAACTATGGCCCATGGGTCACATTAGGCCCACCAAGGACATTTATCTGGCCCACCATATGTTTTTGCCGCCACTGCCTGTCCTGTTTAGCAGTTGACTCGTCCCAGGGCCTGCAGTCCATCCCTCCAATGGTCTGAGGGACAGTGAACTGGCCCCCTGTTTAAAAAGTTTGAGGACCCCTGCTCTGGCCTGTTAACTGGGCAGTATTTCATGGTTTTCTTCCTCCTTAAGAGGAACCAGGAGGCCAGGGTGAGCTGAAGTTGGGCTTTTCTCCTCCTCCAAACCAGTGATGATCTTGTAAAACCCCACAGGCTCTGACATAGTGTCTCTACCATGCTTTAAAACTCTTCTTTCTGTCTTCCACCTGCTGGAAAGCATCAGGATACTTGTCTCTGGTTCTCACAGTGACAACCTGCTGGAGCTCTTAGAGGTCAAATTCATGACCAGGTGGACCCCAGGGACTGAGTCCTCTGGAATGTTTGATGCTCAGACTTCTGTGCACTGAGCCTTCAGCAGTAAGGCTCCAATGAGTTGTGATGTCTGTATTCACCTGTCTGTCTCTACAATGCTGGGGGCAGCACTTTTCCTGCTGACCTCAATTCTCAGGGGATCGGAGAAGAGGTAATCTTCTTTCAACTGTTCAGCTTTTTACTTCTCCCTGGGATGCAGTTACTACTTCTAGGCCCTTTGTATGGAACCTGGAGAAACGCTGTCATTTTCTTCTCTTAAACTCAGTTTCTTCCCATAGCTGAGCAAATAGGAACATGTCTAGCAGGAGGAGAATGGGCAGCAGAGGAACCTGGTCAGAGAGGGAAAGGCTGCAGCACATGCGTTCTGAAGGTGAAGTTCTCAGAGACAGCAGGGCACCGAGCGGGGCCACCTACAGTGTGCATGGTCTGCCCTGGCAGCTGTGCTCCCCCCAGCATGAGTGCTGTGTCAGGAGAAGCTGCAGATCTACCAGCCACCACTGCAATCCTCCAGTCCACCCCACCCTGGAGCCAGGTGTCCTGATTCCCACTGAGACCTCCTAGTACTGAGAGATCCGTGTTAGCTGTGTTAGCCCTGCGAGATACCCACCTTCTGTAGGCCTTTGCGGCTTCATCTGTGAAATGGGATTAATAAAGAATCTTGCCTTACTCTGTTGCTATGAGCAAAGGTGTGTCCCCACAGCACACCACTAGAACAGTGGTTGGCCCATGGCAAGTGCTTGAAAAATCTGGGATCTTTATTTTTTAAGGAAATGAGGTAAAAGATGCATTAATTAGTAGGATATAAGCACTCTAATTTGTACAAACAATCAACACATTGAATCCCACAAAGGCATAAATGTATTCATGATCTATGTATACATGACTTAATAAGAAAAAAAGAAAAAAAATATTTTTACTTAGAAATAATTTCAAAGGTAGAGAAAAGTTACAAGGGGAGGTACAAAGAACATCATTATACTCTTTCCCCAGATCTGACCAGCCTTATCATTACTATTCTCTCTCCCTCTTTCTTCCTGTAGATATTTTTTGTCTGATTTTAATTTTCAGATTAATATGAGGGCACATGTGACTGGGTTACATAGCTTGCATTTGCGAGGCAAAGTCTGAGTTGTAGTTATTTCCTTCACCCACGAGGTGTGCCCTATACCTGAGCACTGTTCCCTGTGGGTGGGAACTTGTAGAACCCTCTCCACCCCTCCTGCTTCTTGAATCTCATTGAGATTTTTTCTCGAGTGAGCACATAGTTGTTAATCTACTAATTTCAATTTAGTACTGAGCACACATGATGCTTGTTTTTCCATTCCTGTGATACTTAGGAGAATGTTCTTCACATCCATCAGGTTGTAACAAAAGATACAAAGTCCCCGTCTTTTTATAGCTGAATAAGACTCCCCGGCAGACACATACCACAGTTTATTAATCCACTCATGGGTTGAAGGGCGTGTTAGTTGTTTCCACATGGTTGCAATTGTACCTAGGTTTCTACATGCATTTGGGTGCAAATGTCCTTATGATAAAATGACTGACTTTCTTTGGGGTAGAAACCTCATCATGGGATTGCAGGATTGATGCCCCGTGGGTGACCCCATGCTCTGACGTCTGATGGGCATCCCCTTAAGTGTATTGGAACCTGCGTGAGGGGAAAAATTTCCCCGGGAAAGACTAGAATTGGGCTCTTTAAATCAGACATGTAAACCAGGGAGTCTCAGGATGGGATTCTGTGGAATGCCCCTCATTAGCTTTCCACTCACAGGTGTAACAGGCTGTTGTCCAGCTGCGCTGTTCTGAGCTTCTAGGAGAGCCTCAAAATCCGCTAATTCATCTCTGTATCCTTAATATGACCCTTTGTCCCGAGTTCAACCAATTCTTGGTTTTACAGCTTGGGTATCCAACAACTAAATAAAGGATAAGATAGAAATAGGATTCCTGGATCCAAATCATTCCCCTGATGAGGAAAGAGGGGCTGGTGGCTGGTGGCTGGTTGAGGTTGGAATTCGGGACTCCTGGAATTAGAATATTTTTTGTCTTGGCACCGATTGCAGAGAACAGTTGACTCCACACTTTCTGAATCCACAGATGGTCCCTGGGGGTGTCCGGCCTCCCCAGCGGGGTGCAGAGTTCCAGACTAGGTTTTCAGGGAGACAGTCTATCACCAGGCAGGCAAGAGGAAAGAGATAATAATGACACAGGAAAATAAAAATTGTTATTTATCACTGCCCCAGTGTCACCAACCTGTTATTTTACTGCTTTTCTGAATAATGGGATTTATTGAGGCCATTTATCCTCAAGTCACAAGGAAGACCCGTGTTTGGATGATGAAGAGCGTGGCTGAGTGTCCAGAGTACGCAAGTCTGCAGGGGAGTCACAGAGCTCCGTCCTAGGAAGGCTGTGCCTCCGGACTCAAATTGCTTCCCTCTCCGGAGAACTCAGTCTGCTTCTGTGAGGCAGGAGTGAGGCAGAAGTGAAAAATCAAACAGCTCAATTTAGGGAAATGTGAAAATTACATGATGTCAGTGAAATCCCAGACAAGAGAAAACAAAAACAGCTGTGGCTATGAAGCCCCGTGTGGATGGGGTTGGGGGGGCATTCATCCCAGAGAGTCGGGGCAGGTCTCATGCCGTGTTTCCCAGTGTGCACTGGGAAGGGTCCAAGTCCTGGTCACATGCTCCCATCACTAGGTGTGCCCTGGTCACTTGAAATGCCTGGACTGCTGGAGCGTGTGAAGGTGCCGCACCAAGGGAGCCAAGATCAGACGCCAGCACCCACGGGCTTTGTGGGGAACATTCTACACACAGCACAGAAAGGGGGATCCAGACACCCCAAGACCCAAGCTGAGGGCTTCCCACAGGTGCCAACTGCACTGACTTGCTGGGCTCTCACTGTTTGGCAGCTCAGGGGACTCACAATCTCTGAAATGTTTAGTTGTGACAAAAACAAACAAACAAACAAACTTATTAGCTCTGGTTCTCTCTGAGCACTAAAGCCACACTGGGATTGGACAGAAATTCCAAACCAGGACCCCAGGCCTCCTCATCTGGACAGGTACACCCTTACATCTGACCCTGGTGGGGTTCACCCTGGCGGTGGGCGAGTGGGCAGGGATCCTAGAGACAGGAGTCCCTAAAGGCCAGGGTGTGATTTGGTGACTTTGTGAAGCTTCACAGGGAGATGTCCACTGTGTAGAGTTGTGGCCTTGGGGGCTGTTTGAGAATGTCAGAGTCCTTCTAGAGATAACCCCTAAGCTGAAGTTACCTGCAGGACTGGGATGGAAGGGATTTAGTGGGGTACCTTTGGGTAGACCCGTTGGCAGGCTGTGAGTCCTCCCGGAGGGCCTCCCCCCTGTCAAGTTGCCCAGGGAAGCCACTGCACTGTAGACCAAGGTGCCCTGGAATGGGGGATGCCCTCAAGTCCCAATTAGAAGACAAACACTGCCCAAGAGAAAGCACAAGATAAATATGACTGGTCTTACCTTAATTAAGTTGACTCAAGTTATTCTGTACCCAAGCAAGGCAGAGCCAGCTTTTACAGCAGCTTACAAATCAAAGGGAGACCTCCCACAACTATAGGGGACATAGAGCCCCAAGTCTGGCCTGGACCTTCAGGCAGTGACAGAACACTGATGCTGCATGGTGCCTCAGTCTCCAACATCCAGCCAATTCCTGTTGGCTCAGATTCTTCCTGCCTGCTTGACGGGTGCTCCCGGGAAATGGGTCCAGTCCTTCAGGGAGCAGTCCCGGGGGACCGTGGACCATCCTGGGGTGCAGGTTGAACCAGGCTTCCCCCCTCTGCCCCTCCATCTGTCAAGGCAGACATGGTGACCTGAGTGGAGAACACTGGCCACAGAGCAGGCTGCGGTGTGGACTCTGGACGAGACAAGGGCTATGGTGAGGGCTTTGGAGGTGACACTTCGATACCATCTCCTGTTGGGAAGGACAAGGTCTGTAGGAGTTCTCTGTAGAGCAGCTTCCAGCAGAGATTTCCTTCAAGTAATAAATCATATATATCCATTTATGGATTTATTTGTTTTTCTTCTGGGGAAGGGAGGGGATGGTCATGGTCTGTTAAAGAACAATAAATGTTAAGAGTTCCACACACAAAAAATGATCACACTCACACACAGTTTCCGCACAACTCCAGAGGGTGCCCTATCTTCTGGTACTGTGTGCTTGAGGCACAGACATCTGTAGGATACTGTCCGTGTTTTGAGACAGAGCGAATGCCAGCCTGGAGGACGATTGTGAGAAAGGGCTCTGTGAGCAAGTGCCATGCAGAGTGGCTGTCCCCACTGTCCCCACCAGCCTTCCTGTGATGGGCCTGGCTCAGGCTGTCCCATGCCCTTCCCTGGCCCCCGGTAAAGCAGAAGCTTTGAATGTACATTAGAGGGCACCAGTGATGTTTACAGATGTTATAGTCGGGAGTGAGCTAGCCTCTCCAGGCCTCAGGCTGCCAGCTGTAGAATGGGACGATGACAGTAAGGAGGTGACAGGCCTGGGAGTGTCGAGTGACTTACAGTATGTGGGGAAGATTTCAGAGCAACGCCTGACACATGATAACTGAGCTAGAGCTCTGTGGAGTATTTCTGCTTTTATTCTTCTAGAAATACAGAATAAACTTTTCAAGGAAAATGGGGCATTTTTTTGTGGAGCAGAGGTGATCCTCTCATTTGTAGATTGGTTTGGGCATCTTTCCAACATAGTGTCTCATCCAGGAAAGTGGATGCCCCTAAATTATGTAGAGATTCTTTACATCGTGTTGTATTTCTTAATATTATCCTGTGCTTTAGAATGTTATCATTACTGGGACTAAGATCTTTTGTCCACTCTAAGATCATTTTTGCACTACAGAAGAAAACTATATTTCTACACATATATTTGACGATGAGCTTTCTTACAAATTCCAATCATTTGTTTATTTGATTATCTTAATTTTTCTTGATAATTAGCTATCAAAATCAGAAAACCTATCTTTGGCTATTTCTTTCCCAATATTGTAATGTTAATCCCATCTTGGGGAGTTCATAATTCGTTACTCAAATTAAGAAACTTCATAGAATTAAAGGAGGTGGATTCACACGGGAGCATCAGGTGTGGGCAGGAGTCTCAGTGTAGGGGAGTTTGCCCCTGGGGGGAGTTCCAGGCCAGGGCTGCATTCTGGCAGCAGCACATGACTCGATGTTGTTCCTGGTGGCGATTCATCCTCACATTCCCCGTGAGCTGTGGACATCTGAGTGAATGAAGATGGATGGGCAGGTGATGAGCACACTGATCATACACACGGACAGACATATGTGTATGTGTGACCACACACACGTGCGCAGGGAAGGGCACCCACAGGTGCAGGCACATAGACGCAGAATCTTACCTTGCTAAAGCTATTTTTAAAAGAATAATAATTCAAGAATTTATGTGTTGAGGGTCAGGGTTTCAGGACTCAGTTGACCTGCTTTGATTACTTGGCTGAGCTAGAAAGTTCAACCAAGGCAATGGTGATGGACACCAAACATAAGACTGGAGCGGCCCAGCAGTGTGGTCAGACAGCAAAGGGCCTTCAACAAGTTTCAGTGTAACAAGGAGAGGTCATGTAAGACTTGTAAACAGATTCAGAAGTGGGTCCCCCTCAGGAAGGAGAAGCGATGAGACAGACGGAGATGCCGGAGCCCCCAGAGCCATCAACACTGCCTTCCTCCCAGGTTGAAATTGGCTACAACTCTTTCATTGGCCTCTCTGCCCCTCTAGGCAGTTTGGCCTTTTCTATTGGTCACTGGTTACCTAGGTCACCTTCCACCCATCTTCTGTCCCTTTTCTGTTGAGGACTGCTGGGTGGTGAGTGTCCCCACGGCCTCCAGAGGCCCTGGGTCAGCAGGACAGACCTCCCTCCCATTCTCCTCAATGCCCCTTTCTGTGTGCCTCTTCTCAGCGTGCAGAATTTTTATCACTGTTTTATTTGGTTTTTACTCCTCAGTCTCTTCAAGTACAGATTTACATTAAGAGTTTTCCTAGCCTAGTGTTGGACACGCTTTGCATTTCTACAATAAACTTTGCCTGCTCATAAGGTATCATTAATAAATCAGAAGTGGTCTCTGAGTGCCCGGCTATTCTTTTGTCGCAGTTTTGCTGGGCCCGGGTTCAAATCTGCTACCCTTGGTATATGGGGCCAGCGCCCTGCTCACTGAGCCACAAGCGCCGCCTGGCATTTCAGTGTTCTTGACCCCTGGCAGAGTGTCCAGAGCCTGGCAAGTGAACTTCGGATCCAGCTCAATGAACAAGAGAGAGAAGGACTCACCGTCTGCCCAACACAGCTGGCTCAGTATAGAGTATGTGCAGACAGCCGGTGTGGCCAGTGACCCAACCCTCTAGGTGACCTGGCACTTTCAGTAACCCGCCTGCATTCTCCCCAAAGACCTCACATGCTCAGCTCAGGAGTCCAGGCTTGGTCAGCTAAGGTCCAGCATAGCCCAGCCCTTCCGGATCCAAAATTGCTATATTCTTTATCTTGAAAGAATTGCCCAATTTCCGATCCTGCTCAGAGTATTATTTTTGTTAGCTATGAAGTAATTAGTTATTTTAGTTTATATAAACTAATTTACATCAACAATTTATAAACACCAAAGATGCGGCAATGCTTTGGGGATGTGGGGAAAAAAATGTTATTTTAAGTCTCACTGCACTAAAATTTGTAGAGGTTTGTCTCCAGCTTACTGGAATTGAATTGGAAAGGAGGAAGAATGTTTCCAGACCTTCCCCTGCATGCTGATCGGCGTTTACCTGCAGATGAGGAGGCTGGCAGCATCCTTTCGACCCCGACTCCCTTGCATTCCAAGTTTGCGAAAAACACTTATTGAGTACCTACTGTGTACCAGCCACTGGGCAAAGGCCTGGGATACAGAGCTCAGAGTGCCCAACCTGTCTGAGGGGCAGTGCTGGGGCGGGGCCTGAGGGCTTCTCTACCTGTCCCATGCACCCTCCGCCCTCTGCCTCCTCACTCCACTGGGAGAAAGGCCTCAGACAGCCAACGCACGTCAGATTTCTCTGGAACTGGGTTCAGCCACACAGGGTTACAGTCTGATCTGGCCAGAGGTAGCTCAGATGTGTACAGGAAGGAGGCCTTTACTGGCTGTGAGCCCCAGAGTCCCTGCTTCACAGTCTTAACTCCTGGGTGAGAAGGATGGGCTCCAAGACATGAAACACTGTCCACGGGAAGTTATATTAGTAAACAAGGTGGTGGTGAGACAAGGATTTGTCTAATCTTTGACCACCCCCAAAGTTTTATGATGAATTTGGCTTCTTTTGGGACAAATGGGTCAGAATGTAGTCTTATTGTTCATGGAAATACGTGGGCGCCTCTCCCTGCACCCAGGTTGCTGCAGACAGGAGGGGATTATTTCTAGGTGAAACGTACATTTTTTGTGCCAAAGGCCTAATCTAGGAGTATTAGATCTGCTCTTGTGGGAAAGAGGAGGGAAGGCCTCGGGAGGCAGAGAGGATTGCAGGGATTTGAATATGAGGGTTCCCCTTGAAAGCTGCCGTGATCTTTTCTGTGTCCTAGAAACACAAGATTACCCGGGCCTTGATTTCCCCCTTTGTAAAATGAGGAAGTCAGAGTAGATAATCTAAACAGCCTTGAATCAACTGGGCTCTGGAGAGTAAGTGGCTGCCCGCCCCTTGTAGGTGTATCTGGGCCTGGGTGGAGGACGCCAGCAGGCGTACCCCCCACTGCTCTGGAGGAGACCCTTAGGACAGGAAGGAGGGCCCAGAGCACTGTAAAGGTGTAGGGTGGCCCAGAAGCACGAGGGGACCTGAGTGGGACCCCACAGGCTGGTCCTACTGTGTGTGTTGGGAATTCCAGCTTGTGTGGGCCTAGCAAAGGTCCTGGGGAGGATGTTGCTGTGGGGCCTGAGGTCACTTTATCTCATGGGACGTAACCACACTGCAAATGCCTTTACCTCCCAGACCAAGAGCTTTGGGATTTTAGTTGGTGAACAAGAACTTCTCAGTCTCAGTGTCGCTGATCTTTGGGCAGGATGATTCTTTGTGCCCAGGGCCATCTGGTACAGCAGAACATTCAGAATTCCCAGGCTCTGCCCACCAGACACCGGAGAGGCCCTCAGACCTCACAACAGGAACCTCTTCAGAATTTCTCCAGGGGACTGAAATCACCCTGGCCTGAGGACCACTTGACACGCTAATAATGTCTCTAAAGTTTTGGATTTTTCACCCAATGAATGAAAAATGTCTTGAACAAGGGTGGTGCCTGTGACTCAGAGGAGTAGGGCACTGGCCCCATATACCGGAGGTGGTGGGTTCAAACCTGGCCTTGGCCAAAAACTGCAAAAAAAAGTCTTGAACAAAATATATCCAATTTATGAAAAGTTTATTTTAAAATTCTATACAAAAACTACTATGGATAAAACAAAATTAGGAAGGTTTAATTTCTCTACATTTTTATGCTGCCCCTCTAATCAATCCACTTGCTCATGGCATCCATTGTGACAATGACTTTTCATGATTGTGACAAACTGTTAGGGGGTTTTGAACAGAAATACTAGGATGAAAAAAGAGTAAGGAGAAACAGAATGTCAGGAAAGAGGCATGTTGGAAAAATGCTACAAATTTTATTGAGAGAAGAAATGTGGGCTTTACCAAAGACCAGTTAGAAATGGCCTGAATTTGTCAGAATGGGAAAAGGACATTCTCCCTGGACTTCAGAAATGTCTGGAAGCATTTAGCCCCATGAGGACCAGAGGCAGTAGCTGGGACACAGTGGTTGGGAGCCAGTGCTGCTGCCCAGTAGGGAAGGCGCCGCA
>CAUYQV010169781.1:0-29867 GCA_963574575.1 Galagoides demidoff
TTTTTTTGAGACGGAGCCTCAAGCTATCCCCCTGGGTAGAGTACCATGGCATCACAGCTCATAGCAACCTCCAACTCCTGGGCTCAAGCGAGTCTCCTGCCTCCGCCTCCCAAGTAGCTAGGACCACAGGCGCCCGCCACAACGCCCGGCCATTTTTTGGTTGCAGCCGTCATTGTTGTTTGGCGGGCCCAGAGCTGGGGATTTGAACCCACCACCTTAGGTGTATGTGGCTGGCGCCTTAGCCGATTGAGCCACAGGCGCCGAGCCATAATAGCATGTTTTTACTGCACCTTTTCTATGTTTACATACATGAATCCCTGCATGGTGTTCCCGCTGCCGGCGGTCTTCAGAATAGCAGTAGCATGTTGTGGGGTCTGTAGCTGGGAGCAACAGGCCCTACTGTGCAGCCTAGGTATGTAGTCTGTCGCACCACCTGGGTTTATGTGGGTGCACTCTGTGGTCACACGACGGGGTCGCCTAATGATGCATTTCTCAGAACATGTCCCAGTCTTTAAGTGACACGTGACAGTGTGACAGTTCTTACTCAGGCACCTCTGACGTTTTCCCTGACTGCCTGTGATGGTCCCGTGCCTTGTCAGCCTGTCTCCCTCCTTCACTGGCTCATTGTCCTGTAGCTCTCTGGCCCTGTGAGATGCTCTGGAACAAGAGGGTACTCAAGTCAATACATTTTTGGTAAAAGTGACACTTGGAACACCTTCATAGAGAGTCACCATGTGGTACAGCATAATAAAGGTTCTGACAAGTCCTGAAGTAAGGCAACCTGGTTAGCTAGGTCAACATGGGGTTTTCTGGAGTTACTTGATATCAGAGCCTGATTTGAAGTGGTAACATCTTGACGGAATCAGCGCCCCTCCTGGGGAGTCCAAGGTACTGGGGAGACCCCTGCCCCCATGTGTAAGCAGCTTCCTTGCCATTTCTGTGACAGCTGTGTGGCTGCTTCCAAATGTCTGGCTGATGGGTTTGTGTGGCCAGTCGGCCTGTCTCAGAAGAGGGCAACCCCATGGCTTGGGAGATATGTCCCAGCCCTCTGCATCAGGGCCAAGCCTAGCTCTGAGAAGCCAAGTTAGAGGTATTTTTCCAGGGCTGGCTGAGATGAGGCCTCACACTTAGCCACAGCCCCGGGGCTGGCCCATTGGCCCTGGCATCTCTTTCCACTGACCCTGGCAGGGTAGAGGACGATGCCCTGGGACTCAAGGAGGAGGTATCATCAGCTCCTGCTCCAAGACCCAGTGTGGCAGCAGGTATAAGGGAGACTCAACTGGTTGAGCTAACCCTCCAGGGACTAGAAGCCAAGGTTCTGACTCCAGGCCCAGTGCTCTGCCCTCAGCATTTCCCCTGCCAGGCCAGTGCCCATCCCTGCCTTGGCCCCAAGACCTCCAGGAGCCTCCTGAAGGTCAGAAGACCTCAAAGCACAGGGTCTGACAGCTTGAAGTCCCACCCTGGGATGGATGGGAGAGCAGATGTCTTCCAGCCAGTCCCACTCCTGATCGGACAGATGTTTCCAGAGAATAAAATAAAATCATGGAGGCTCCCTTCTCCTCCTCCACTGTAACATACTGCAAATACTTAAAATGATGCAAGTAATACATGAATACAGTCTCTTTGTAAAACTCAAATAATACAGAAGCAGAGTAAAAAAGCAAGTCTCGTTCACTCCTGCCCTTGGTCCCCATTGCAGAGGTACCCATGTTGGCAGTTCCTTGTATCTTCCATTTCCATGTTCAAGGATTTTTAAAAACACAAGTAGAACCAAACATGCTGTGTATTCTTCTGTGACTTGATTTAAAAAAAAAAAGAAATGTAATAATCTGACTCATGTTAATACATCTTAATCTCCCTGGTTCTTTTTTTCATCAGCTACACGGTATTCCAGAGCGCTGATGATACTCTAGTTCTTTTTTTTTTCATCATCTATCCCTTATTGGTAGATAATTTTTCAGTGTTTAAGAATACACGAAGGTGGAATAAATGTCTTTCAACATTGGGATGGAGGAGGGGCGGGGTTGAGGCACAGGTGGGAAGTACCGGTTCCTGCACCTGCCAGAGGAATCTGAGACCAGAAGAGGCTGAGGTTCTGAACCAGAACGTCCCCCGCCTCTCCCCGTGCCCAGGGCAGGGCATTCGCCCCCTTCTAGCCTCCTGGCTCTGAGGTCTGCGCTCCCCGGGGCCATCCCAGGCCCTGAGGGCCTCCAGCCCTTCTGCCACCCCCCTGCAGCCCCCCACCCCCACCCCCGCTCGAGCTGCAGACCTGCCCGCGCCTTGAAGGAACCAAAAAAAGCCGGCGCGTGGTGCACGCGCGAGCGGCGCTGGGCCCTGATACTGCCGTTTTTAGTGCTCTTGGAGCCCAGAATATAGACTTCATCACCCCCAGGAAACGCGGCCATATATTTTTGGTTGCATAAGCAAACGAAATTAGAAATCTGGAACGCGTTCAAGACCTTTAGATGCGAGCTCTCAGCAGCGCGGGGGAGGGGGGCGACCAGGAGAGAGACAGATGGGGATTAGGCGAATTGAGCATCAGGAGAATAATTTCCTCTTTTAATTTGGGTTCCATCGACAAGTAAAAAAGCATTAGCGGCCCATTATGTAACCGGCGCCAGAGCCCAGCTCTGATAAGCGACCAACCCCGCAGCAAGCCAGCCTGCTGCCCTTCTCCTCTGCGCCCCCTGCCCGGGCCACACTGCGTCAGCAGCCCCAGGACTGTTAGGCAGGGCTATTGTTAGCTAGGCTGTGTACAGCAGGTCCCAGTGAGCTGGCTCAGGCCACACAGCTGACGATGTGCAGGCAGGACTTGAACCCCTTGCTTGTTTGAGAGAAATTCTCCACTTCATATTGCCCCAACCTTGCAATTCCATAGTGTTGAAAACAGACGGAAGACGTTCTTTGCAAGATTGTTATGAAATAATACAAATTGGAAGCTACCAAAATATTTGACAATAGGGAGAATGGTCAAATGAATTATGTATCATTCATGCTATAGCATTATTATAAAGTGTGTGGTTTTTTTTAAACAAAGGGTATGCCTAAGTGATCTAGACATAGGATCAAGCAGAAAAAGAGCAACTTGCAAAAACATGAACAGTCTGATCTTATTACTGTCAAAAGTAAAAAACAAACCACACATCACCACAAAGCTTTCTTTTTCTTGGAAATCTGTAAGGTGGATGAGGTGAAAGCTGATACATATGAAAGGCCTCCCAGGGCTTTGCCCGTAGCTCAGTGGGTAGGGCACTGGCCACATCCACCCAGGCTGGTGGGTTCGAATCCAGCCTTGGCCAGCTAAAACAAAAATGGCAACTGCAACAACAATAACAAAAAAATAGCCAGGCGTTGTGGCAGGTGCCTGTAGTCCCAGCTACTTGGGAAGCTGAGGCAAGAGAATCGCTTATGCCCAAGAGTTTGAAGTTGCTGTGAGTTTGACGCCACAGCACTCTACCCAGGACAACATAGTGAGACTCTGTCTCTAAATAAATAAATAAATAAATAAAAGGCCTCTCAGGGCAGTCACTGCACTGATCTGAACAGTCCTCTTGGAGGGCGGCAGGGCATCAATGCAGGTGGGTGGGAATTGCACATTTTGCTCTGCAGACTTCTGTAGTAATTGAGTTTCTTACACCAGATTGTGCTGTGTGTGTTTGGGTCGTTAAGAAGCAAATCCCCACAGGCTTGGCGCCTGTGGCTCAATCGGCTAAGGCGCCAGCCACGTACACTTAAGGTGGTGGGTTCGAATCCACAACCTGGGTCCACCAAACAACAATGATGGCTGCAACCAAAGAATGGCCGGGCGTTGTGGCGGGCGCCTGTGGTCCCAGCTGCTTGGGAGGTGGAGGCAGGAGACTCGCTTGAGCCCAGGAGTTGGAGGTTGCTATGAGCTCTGATGCCATGGCACTCTACCCAGGGGGATAGCTTGAGGCTCCGTCTCAAAAAACAAAAAAAAAAAAAAGAAGAAGCAAATCCCCACAGATGTAAAGTTGGGGCAGCCTTGCAGACTGGGCCTGGCCTGCACTTCCAGGTGCCTTTTCAGACAGCAAGTAGGAATGATGGCAGTACCTACACTTAGAGCAGAAGGAGGGAGGCAGGCAGGATCTTAAAGAATATCTGACCCAGCAGCACCTTGTTATCTGGCCCAGAGTGGGAGAGGGACCTCTCCCCACCTCTCATGCCAGTGGGCAGCAGGCTGGTGGAGGCTCAGCTGTGGGCTGTTAGCCTGTGGTTCTTCCACCACCAGGGCAGTCTGCCCCACCAATCCCAAAATGTGCTGGGGTCGCAGGGGCACAAGAAAAAGAGGTAGGAAGAAAAGAACTATGATTCGCGTGGTGGGATAGGTGGGGAGCACTTTGGCATCTATTGCTTCAGTCACCTATCAAACAAACATGGGTTGAGGGTTCTAGTGGAGGGTTTTGGTTTTGGTTTGGTTTTGTGGGTTTTTTTGCAGTTTTTGGCTGGGTTTGAACCCACCACCTCCGGCATATGGGGCTAGCACCTTACTCCTTTGAGCCACAGTCTGTTGTTTTGTTTTTTTTTAAAACAGAGTCTTGCTCAGTCGTCCTAGGATTGAGTGCCATGGCGTTATAGCTCATAGTAACCTCAAACTCTTGGGCTCAAGTGATTCTCTTGCCTCAGCCTCCCGAGTAGCTGGGAGGGACTACAGGCAGCTGTCACGATACCTGGCTCTCACTCTTAACTCAGGCTGATCTTGAACTCCTGAGCTCAGGCAATCCACCCATCTCGGCCTCCCAGAGTGCTGGGATTATAGGCATGAGCCACAGCATCTGGCCTGGGTCTGGTGGTTTTAAAACATGTCTGCAAATTCTTTTACACTCTTCCCATTGAAAGGTGGGGCCTCTGTCCCCTGTCCTTGAATCTGGGTTGACATTAGCAACTAACTTTTTTTTTTTTTTAAGAGACAGAGTCTCACTTCATCACCTTTGGTAGAGTACTGTGGCGTCACAGCTCACAGCAACCTCCAACTCCTGGGCCCAGAAGATTCTCTTGCCCCAGCCTCCCAAGTAGCCAGGACCACAGGCACCCACCACAACACCCAACCATTTTTTTGTTACTGTTTGGCTGGGGCCGGGGTTGAATCCGCCACCCTCGGTACATGGGGCTGGCCCCTTACTCACTGAGCCACAGGTGCAGCCCAGCAACTCACTTTTTATATACAGTATAAAGGAAAATAAAAATCTCAGGACCTCCCCGCCCCCCCGCCCAAATCCTTATGCAAAAAGGAACATCAGGCCTGGAAGCTGAGTCAAGCAACAGCCCCTTCCAAATGAACAGGTGTTACTAACATTATGTGTTAGCCAGATCCCAGGTAAAAGACCTCGGGCCTCTCCAAGGACTGGCCCACACATCAATTATGAGGAAATTCCTTGCTGTCTTTTCATAAATGACGGCATGCAAATTGTAACTCTAGGGTACAGGATAAGTCCAGCTCCTAAAACTAAAGTCTACTGGATTCCACAAATGTATCTTGCCAGGTGCAGAACAGAGACATGCAGAGATCTTTCTTTCACCTACTCAGCGATATATACATAATTGATTCTTCCTTTACTCCCTTTTTCTTTTCAAACATTCACCTTATCTTATGTAAAATGTAGATGTCCTGGGCCCCTTCATGAACGTAGCCTTTTGCCTCCCTGCTCACACCCCTCCTCCTTTTTCTTCCTGTGCGCCCCGCCCTATCCCATACGGAAGTCCTCAAATTCCTCTTCAGAGGAAAAAAACCATCACAGAGGTATCTGTGGCTCCCTTTTCCCTGATGTGTCCTCAAACTCTGTTTTAGTAAATCTCCACTGATTGAGATCTTTGCCTCAGTCACTCTGTCGTCAACAAAATGCCGTGGAAGTGATCCCCACCTGCCTTCCAAGGGGAGATGAGACGAGGCCATGCAGCTTCCTCTGGCTGTCTTGGGGTGCCAGCTCTGGGGAAATTGACTACTCTGAGATTGCTGTGCTGGAGAAACTGAGTGTACCACTTTGTTGGAAAGCGCAACTCACTCCCAGCCCATCTCCAGCATCAGCTACCACCATGCACGTGCCCGTTTTATGCATCCAACCCACTGGAGCCTTTGGATAAACACAACCCGTGGCAGATCCCAAGTAAGAACTGTCTGCCTCACACCGTCTCAAATTCCAGACTCACAAAACCAAGTAAAATGAGCAAAAAAAGCCACTAAGTTAGGGGGGGATTTGTAACAACACAATGATATTGGAAAAGCAGTTTACTCTGTGTCAGCCACCGGCACAGAAGGGTAGGACAGTGAATAAACATGGGGAAGCCAGACACGCAGGCAGATAATTATAAAATAACGTGGTATGTGCACTGATGGAGTCATTTGTGTGTAATAGGGGAGCAGAACTGAAGAGTCTAATCTAGGCTGGGTGGAGTCTGAGTTTTTCTGGAGCAGGTGACATTGAACTAGCTTTGAAAGGTGAGTAAGGGCTGACCAGGTAAAGGGGTGAGGTAAGGAAGGAAAGGCATTTCAGACAGAAGGAGTGAGTGCTGGAGGTGAGCTATAGGAAGGTGTCCCCCCCACTCCCCGGGACTCTTTATGAAGCAGGCCCTGAGGCTGAGCAGGTGGCCCCAGATTGTGGGAGCCTTGAGGACAGGCCAAGAGCTTGGATTGGGAGCAGTTGGAGAAATGGGAGGTAGGGGGAGGAGATGAGGCCTCCGGGGAGCAGCACTGGGAAGAGAGCTGAGGGATCCCAGAGCTCACGGGATAGAAAAGGCTGGAAGGAATGAGAGGCAAAAAGGATTTAGGAAATAAATTGTCAGGCCTGGGCACCTGCCTAGGAGTGTCGTGGGCAGCTCTTGGGTTTTTCTCTTGGGTGACAGGGCCAGCAGTGGCATTGTCAGCTTAGAGAGCCCTGGAGGAAAAGTGGGTCTGAGAAAAGGAGGGTCTGATTTGGCCTTTTGCAGCATCCAGGCAGGTCCAGGTGGGGACATTCATGGTGTATTAGATGCGGGAATCTAAAGCATGGGGAGGAGGCTGGGAGAGAGGGGTGGAGAGGGCAGACACTCCCTCCATCGCGCTGAATGAATGAACCGTGAGTGAGTGAAGGTACACACAGGTGGTTGTTGAGTTTCAGAGGGTTGATGAGGTGGCTTGGGGATGTGGAACAGGCCCTGGGGGCTGGCTCCACTGCTGAAATCGGGAGGTGTAGGTGGAAGCCAAATGTGATGACCAAAAGCCTGGTGACCCATGGTCAAAGCTCCCAGGACATGTGCTAACAGATAGGTGGCAAGAAACCACAAAGAGGAGAATACAGAAGTCTAAGCCAGGGTCCTCAAGCTTTTTAAACAGGGGACCAGTTCACTGTTGGAGGGCTGGACTGCGGGCCCTGGGATGAGTCGGCTGCTAAGCAGGTCAGGCAGTGGCAGCAAAAACACCCCGGTGGGCCAGATAAATGTCCTAGGCACGCCGCATGTGGCCCGCGGGCTGTAGTTTGAGGATGCCTGGGCTAGAGAGTCAGGTATAGATCCAACATTAATGTAATGGCCACTGTATGCCTGGCAATGTGCTTCACTTATTACAACAGGACCTCTGTTCTACTGCATAAGGGACTAGAACAAACTGTTCAACATACAGAGGTGGTCAATATAAGGAACTAGGTTACCATACTGACATGTACATGTGGTACATGTCTGGTCTGTGAAAATTAGGTCAATTTAAGAAGGTGGTCCCATGTAGGGAGGTGGTCAACTATGTGGGTTCTATTGCATTATTATGATTTTTTCTTTTTGTAGAGATAGAGTCTTACTCTACCACCCTCGGTAGAGTGCCGTGGCATCACACAGCTCACAGCAACCTCCAACTCCTGGGCTTAGGCAATTCTCTTGCCACAGCCTCCCAAGTAGTTGGGACTACAGGTGCCCGCCACAACGCCTGGCTATTTTTTGGTTGCAATTTGGCCAGGGCCAGGTTCGAACCCACTACCCTCAGTACATGGGGCTGGGGCCCTGCTCACTGAGCCACAGGCGCCACTCATCTATTGCATTGTTTAATTTAACCCTTAGGTCACCCCATTCCCTGAGTCAACAAATATTGTTTGAGCACCTACTATGTGCCAGGTACTGGACCACATGTCCAATGGTGGATAAAGCCAACACCACCCCTGCCTTCATGGAATTTAGGGTCTAGTGGAGGTTACTATTCCCATTTACAAAAGCTCAGAGAGATTAATCCGCCCAAGGTCACACAGCTGGAGAAGGGTCTGAGTCAGCGTCCGGATGCCTCAGATCACCTGAGCATGCCAGCTGGGAGAGGAAACAGCAGGGCTGGGGTAGGGGCAACCTAGCCAGACCAGGGACCCAGGTCTGCAGGGAGTCTGAGAGCCATCCAGTGAACTTAGCCTGGGCCAGACCTGCATTCCAGGGAACTTGGGCTCAATCAGAGGCCCTTAAGAGGGCAATAGAATCCCTATCACTGAGAGACAGATTTTAGGGCTGGGGTTGATATTTTGGGGAATGGACAAGGGCCAGGGAATAACTTGAATGCCTCTTCTTAATAATGATGCTGATGGTGACCCCCAAGCCTCTACAACACACAGGGCTCTGCTAACTGCCTTCCAGATGCCATCCTGTTTGACCCTCATAGCAGCCCTTACTAGTCCATTTTATACGCATTTTATACGTGAGAATACTGAGACAGTGAGGGGTACCAACACCCTGCCTGAGACTACAGTCAGGAAAGTGGTAAAGCCACTGGCCTGGGCCCATCGGACTCCAGAGCTCAGGGTACAGCCACTACCCACTCACCTAAGCCCATAGGTGGGGGCTCCAAGCCCAGCTTTGGGGAACTGGGGGATGGCGCAGGCCTGAGTTATACCAGGAGCAGTCCTGATGCTTCCCACATCCTGGGGCCCAGCGCTCCTTCCCTGGGTTCCAGGGGTCTCCTCCGCTCAACTTTTAGTTGTATCACCTGGACTCTTCCCCGGCTCCCAACTCCTAGAATCAGAAGGAGACAGGAGATCAGCATGTCTTACCCTCTCACCTTGCAGATTAAGAAACTGAGGCATAGAAAGAAGGTGTTAGTTACCTAAAATCACCGTGCAAATTAGTGACAGAGCTGGGATTTGATTATAGGTTTTCTGAGTTTGTCTCATACCCTCCTCCCACTCTAGGCTCAGAGCAGGACCTGTGCTCTCCACTACCCTCAATACACACACACACACACACGGTCTTTCCCCATGTTTCCTGTCTCTATTTGAAGGTACCGATCTGAGTTCCCATTCCCAGGTCACATGTCCAGTCACACCTGCCCATTAAAAGTGGATGGGCAGTAAATGGCACCAAGTAGCTAAAATCAGGGAGAGCCTCAGGCCAACCCAAGACCCTAGGAAGGGATGGGATGGGGGCCAGCTGGCAGGTGTGTGCCCTTCTTAGGTGGGGTGACTCCAGCCAACCACAGCCAAGTGGTCCAGAAGCTTATCTAGAAAAACCAGAAATTTTGGTAATAGGTTTACACAGTTTTCTCCCTCCATCAGCAAATAGTATACTTGGTTTCAAAGGCACAGATATGGCAGTACGGGTTATTTGAGACAGCTTCCCTCCATCCCTCAGGGACTCACTGCCTGGCAGGCCCAAAGTAGGAAAACTGAGGACATTTTTCAAGAAACCCAGGCAACACAGATCATATCCACTGGCCTCTTCCCATAAACCCCAGTGGTTCTCAAGCTTTAGCATCACCAGGGGAGCTTTGCCAATCCTGCCGCCCAGGCTGCGCCCGGGCCAATTAAATCCGAACTAAGCTCCCCAGGGACTCCTAAAGTGTACCTGTAGCGTCAGCATCAACAGGTAGCTTATTAGAAATGCAAATTCTCAAACCCTGCCCCAGACCAGCTGAATCAGGATCTCCCAAGGGTGGGGTCCGGCAAACTGTAGTGTGACAAACCCCCCAGGAGATTCTGATTCTGAAAAAGTTTGAGGGGCACCCTCTCCGACTGGCATGAGGAGGCACGGAGGGCGGGGTACCTGCCAAGAACTCAGCACGTCTGAAAATAACCAGCTTAATAAAAGACATTCAATTTAAAAATAATTTGGGGGGGCACCCTTACGCTAATTAATTAATTACCAAGGGCCAGAGAACTCTTCAATTTGGGCTATTCTTCCTTATTCAATTGGAAATATTCCCTGCTCTAACTTTGGAATTGTGAAACAGCCTTTCCTCTGCAGTCTGGAGTGAGAAGCCCATGCCACTCCGCCAAGACCCCAACCCAATGCCGGCACACAGTAGGTGCTCCCTAAATGTCACTTTCTTTCCTTTCCATTCCCCCTTGGAATTTCTAGAGCAGTGGCTCACAGACATCCTACCGCTGTTTTGATTTAGACTAAAGTGAGCCTCAGTGCCTGAGTGCACGGTGTGGGGGTGGCCAGGTGGCCAGCTGGCTGGAGATTAGGAAATACTGGGTCTTGTCCAGCTGGAACTGGTTGTCCTTAACTTAAACCCTTTGCCAATGCGGAGGGATATAAAGGGAAATGAGTGAAGCAGGAAGGAAACCACATTGATGATTTTATGACATCTCCACAAAATAACCAATCCTATTTCCTTGATTCTACAACACATCATTGATTTCCCAAGAGATTTTTTTCTTAGGAAAAACATGCAGGCACGATATGCGTCTACATCAACGACAAAATGCATTTGTGTTTTAGAAATTTGAAAAAATGTGTCTCTCAGAGGCAAAGAAATAGGATTTTTCCTATAAGCAATATTGGAAGGAAGCACGTGCAAATTCGATATAATGATGTGTGGGGGGTTTGGATTATCTTTTGGTCTTTGGGGGCGCTTGTTATGTGTATTAACATAGAGTTTGTGCGATGATTAAGAAAGAAATTCCATTAGCCACAAGAGCCAGAAAGTCTCCTGGGGAAGGATATCACAAGACACGGCCTTTGGGAAATCTGCTATAAAGTGGTCCTAGATTTTGGAGCTTGAATTTAGTCCCTGCGCAGCCTTGAGGAGGTGACTTGCAGCCTGTTCCTTCACTTGCAAAATGGAAATCATGTTCCTCTCTACCTGGCTCGGCTCCTGTACAGTTAAAGAATCAAATACAGGGATTACTGAAGGAAGAGCAGGTGGAAACTAATCAGCTTAGCCCGAGGAGGGGGTGTTTCTGGGACTCCACCCTGTCCCAGAATCCCAAGCTCACAGCCTTGTAGCAGATTCTCTCTCTGCAAACGCAGGGCACAGCTGACACCCTCAGTTGCTATAGAGGCCTCCACCTTATTTGCTGGGAAAAACTCAATACCTTAGACTGTCTGCAAATCTCAAATTCACTGGTGCCTGGGGGTGCCTTGTGGAGGGGAAGGCCCGGTCATTCACAGGAAATGCAGATGCCTGGTCCACCGGAGGACCAAAGGGCCCAAGGCTCTCACCACTATGGTCTACCTCTTTGGAGGAAATTATTCCCCCAAAAGGTCCTGAGAAAAATGCAAAGGCGTTATATTAGCAAGATCAATGTTAAAGTGTGGAGCAGAGACTGCAGCCCACAGATGGACTTCTTTTGGCCGTCATGAGATTTTTTTTTTCTTAATGTTTGAATTTCTCACAAAGCCATAATCCTTTTCATTCCTGTGGCTGCTGCTCCGGCTGTGGAAGGATCGGACGTGGCAGTTCCAACTAGGGCTGCCGGGGCCCCAGAGCACCGAGAGAACTTCCAGAATGCCAGATAGCAAGAGCGCCTCGGGCTGCCTCAGCCGCTGGCTTCCTGCTGCGGCCTGTGCGGGGGAAACTGGAGGAACAGAGGGGGCTTCCCGGCCAGGTCATAAAGGAGATGATGTTTAACAACCCCACAATGAAGAAGATTTTCACCCAATGAGGGGGGATAACCAGTTTGTGCCTTCGTCCAGGCACTCAGCAGGGTTCCCTGGGTACCTCCTCTGTGTCTGGTCTGTGGTCCAGTTATCACGTTTAATTCCCCCAACAGTCTGTGGAAGAGGTATTATCATCCCATTTACAGATGACTAAACTGAAGCTTGAAGAGGCCAGGTGGTATAGGTGTCCCTCCTCTTCAGAAAACCTATACCCCATTTATTCTCCTCTGCTTACCAAGCAGGCCAGGCCAGGCAGGAGGTTGCCAGGTCTATGCGGGGGGTTACCCACCCAATGCCCTCTGTTCCTTCAGTTGTTCTGGACACTTTGGCTGGGGTCAGAGTCTCTAGGGGCTGTCTGCCCAGGCAGCCTCACCCAGCCTGCAAGAGGTGGGGCTGAGGAAACATATTGACTGGCCTGGGTGTGCCCGGGTTGGGAGAAGATAGACCCAACAGGGGCACACCCAGGTGGACCAGCTGACCTCTGCCTCATCCTCCAGACCCAGAGGCAGTAAAAACACGTGCTTTTTTTTTTTTTTTTTTTTTTAGGAGTTGAAGTTTATTCTTGGAAAAAATAAAGTCCTACCCTCCATTCATAGTCCAAGAAGATTTTCCCAGGGGGCTCTGCCCCTCCAGATGGTTCTCTCTCTTCTGACCCCAGCTTTCACTAATACCCATTAAGATGCTGCTCCTTGGGTGAGGGGCTCCTCCAGGTACTGCACCAAGGCCTGGGCCTTGGCCTTGAGCATTCCGAAGTTCACGGTCTCCTTGGCACATACACAGCAGAAGGTTGGCCACTCGGGTGATGGCTACACGGCCCTCCACGCAGTCCATGAGGATGAATTTGAGCTTGTCTTCATTAAACGCTTGGTTCTCGTTCCTCTTGTAGGTAGCCCAGATGTTACTGGCGATGGCTGTGGTGATCCGGGCATCAGTGTCCCCATAACCTGAGTAGGCCAGCAATGATTCCCTCATTATTCAGCAGTGGGGTGCTCTGGATGCCTCCATTGTTAGCTTGGCTTAGCACCTGGGTCAAAGCCTTGGGACGCAGCATGCCTGTGACTCCTAACTCTGAGCTGTTATGCCCAGATCTTCCGAGTTGCCTCCTGTGGCCTCTGTCAGTTACTTGCTCCCAGTAGTCCAGCCACCCAGCTTCGGAGCGCCCTGGGAGTCGGAGTCCGGGGCCCGGCTGCTGTGGTTCCGACTCCCACACATGCTTTCTTAAGGAGTTCTCAAGAAACGCTCAGATTTACCGGGACTCTTCTGCTTATAAAAAGTTTATTTTACAGTGTGGAAACTTTGGAAAATACAGCAAAGCTGTATAAAACTCACCCACAAAGGCACCAGCTAGAGGTGACCATTGTTGGGATTTGAGAGTCTATTTCCTCTTCAAACCAAAGTTAAACATGAACTACTACTAGGTCGTTACCCTTCCCTGGGGGCAGGAGTCACAGTTATTTAGCGCTTTGGCTTTTACTAATTCCATCACTTTTTACTTGTTTGGAGGGACTTTTTAAAAAATGTTTTCAAGTATGTACCACAGACTTCAGGAAATACTTGTTTGATGAGAGGATCGGCAGGGCCCGGTAATGGTCGGGGCCGGAACACTGGCTGGGTTTAGGCGCACCCATCACCATTCACCATCTAACTATCTCTGGCACCGCTGGCATGAGCTCAGCCCTCATCTGACATCACTAGTGTTTGTCCATCTTTAATAAGGAAGATGCAGGTGGAAGGGATGAGCCCCGATCCTGATGCTGTCTGTGGTGTCTGGTGCCCGGCAGGGTCCCAGGCTCAGAGTTAATTTTCAGGCAGGGAAGAACATGGGGACTGAAGGGCAGGGCTCCTCCCCCTTGAGCCTTCTGAGAGGTTGTTAAGAAAGAAAGAAGAGGAGGAACCAGGTTCAGAGACAGCAGGAAGGTGGACAGCAGACACAGGAAGGCCGCTGGTTGTAATCAAGAGAAGCTGTTCCTTGTTGCCAACCAGGTCACTGAGTTTCTCTTGCTGGAGACTTCCAAGAAAGGGTTTGGGGGAGCATCTCTGTAGACTGGGTCTGGGGCCACCTATCCAGGGCCTATTTCCAGGAGCCTATTGAGTAAGTGATGGGGCCCAGACAGCCTGCAGGACAGAGGAGAGTGTGGTCACCCAGCCAAACCCTGGGGGAGGACGGCAGAGACTGTGTCCACGGCACAAGTTTTCATTACTAGGCCCGGCAGGCTTTCTAAGCCTCTGTAGGCAGCCTGTGCAGGGAGGGGCCGGCTTTGTGATTCTTGGTTGGCCCAATCCTCTTTTAGATCCGGGAGCTGCTGGGAGGCTCTGGGTAGAGCTGGCCCTCTACAAAGGTATTATGCTTTAGGATTCTTCCTGGAAAACCAGCGGGAGGAGGAAGCTGAGGATGCCAGGCTACGGGCCCAGCTGGATGAGGTGGAGGCTGCTGTTTGAATCTACTCTCTTGCCACGTCCAAGCGGGGTGACCACGGGCAAGCAGGAAATTTCATTTCTCTTGAGTTTCAGTGTCTTCCACTATAAAATGAAGATTTCACACACGCACACGATTTCTTCTCTCCCCTCCCCCCACTCAGGACTGCTGAGAGAATTATGCAAGATAAAATAGGCAAAAGGGCCTGACATATCTAGGTGCTCGATACATGTCTTTCTCCCCTGAGCGGTGTTCTCAGAACTGAATGCACACCCCAGCTGCCTGGGGGATTCGTTTAAACCACCAGCTCCTTCCCACCCCCTGCCAGGCAGGTCTGCCTTTTCCATAAGACCTGGGCTCAGGGGATTCTGAGGCAGCAGGACTCCAATACAGCACTAAAGTTGCCACAAGGCTGCTGCCAGATGGGGTCCTGAGCAGTCTGTCCCCACACTCACGGCCTCAGCCACTGGCCCCAGCCTGCAGGCCCTCCCCCTGCAGGCGCGGTAAGCCATGTTGTGAGCTGCTGGTTGCTGGGATACAGTGTGGGTTTTGTCTGCCTTCCCCACCCCATGCCAACCCGCCCAGCAGGCCCCACTGCCTTGGCAACGCATTGCAAAGTCCACACAAAGGGAAACTGCGCCAGGGAGGCTGGTCCTGCCCGACGCCTGGGGAAGGGTTTCCATGGCAACGCTGACATCACTGGCTCAGTAGGCTGCAGAGTCAGACCCTGAATGGAGGAGCCTGGGTGTTCCTGCCATGTTGACGTGGAGGAGGGCGACACAGGGTTCTGCAACGATGCCACTAGGGCTGGGGGTTGTGGGTAGTGAGGAGGCCGCCCATAGGTTCGAAACCCACACTGCCCTTGACTTGCTAGGTGACTCTGAGCAAGGCACAGAGCCTGAGACCCAGTCTCCTCACCTATAAAACAGAACTAACAATCTCTACCTTGCAGTGAGGATTAGACGAAGTCATGGCTAATGCACAGGTATGGGGCAAACTGTAGAGACCTAATCCGGTGGGGCAACTTCAGGTGGTTTCCAGGGAAAGATGGGGAGCAGCCTGAGCACACACCCCTGTTACCGGGCCCCTCGATGTGGGATCTACAGGGGGGAGCCTGGGATTTGTGAAAGAGAAGGCAGTTACCTCTCAAACCTCTGCCCCAACCAGGCTGCATCTCCTCGGTGGGGATGAAGGTGGCAGTATTTGGTGAGGAAAGTTATAGGATGGGGAAACTTTTAGGGGCCAGATGGTGGCTCTGGGGTTTTCTGGATTCAGAGGCCCAGGGAGCAAGTGTGACAGGCCCCAGTTCATACCTTGCACCATGATAGAGTCAGGATGTAGACGAGGGTTCCCCGGGCCTGGGTGGGCCCTAGGGGTGGAGCCACCTCTGTTTTTTCTGCACAGTAGCAGTGATACTGACTCTTTCGCAGGAAATAAACAGTCAGAAGCACAAGGCAAGAGAGGGTGGGACCTGTTGGGATCAGTGAAGCTGTAGGCTGGAGTCCACCCAAGGCGTGCTGGGCAGAGGGAAGCCAGGCAGCAGGGAGCTGGGAAGGGCCACATGGCTTCCTTTGCTGCCCTCCCCTGGGAGGCCCTCTGCAGGAATAGGGCAGTATTCAGTCAAACCCTTTCCGGAGCTCTGCTTAAGGGTCCCACTCCACCCAGCACATATGATGAGGATCTCCCCAGGCATCAGACACACAGCGGGGGACAATTCTAGGAGAAGGCCTTGGACACCCAAGGAGCTATCTGCCTGGCCAGCTCACCCCCACTACCCAGTTCTCCCACACACACACAGCCTGTCCCTTTCAGGGTGGGACCTGCCCTAGGCTCTCCATCTCCGAGGGAATTGCTGGAGTCTGTCCACCCAGTGTCTCGGTCATATAACATCTTCATGTACCCCAAAGACAGACTTTGCTCACCTTCACCCAGATATCTGCACCCAGCCCTCCCCTGGCCCACAGGACCTTTCTGGGTTCTCAGCTCCCTTTGGGGAGGGCAGACCTCCCACCACACCTGTGGTCACTGGACAATCTCTCTGGAGGCTCCCATGCATTTAAGACAGCCATTCTGACCTCAAATGCTCTCCCTTGCCTTAGGAAGGCGATAGATCGACTTCTGTTTCCTCCTCCCCTGCCCAGGGAAGATTGCCCTCCTTCACCTCCAGGGCCGGGAAAGACACCTGCTGCTTGGGCAGGGAGGGCACAGGCTGCCCGCAAAGCTGCGGTTATGTCCCAAGGAATAGAAGGGTGCGATGGGGTCTCTTCACTAGGCAGGGGGAGGGGGAGACTTGCCGGCACACATTCTGTGCCTGCTGCTGAGTCCCTGTGGACCTTTTGTCCTTCTTGGCCACGAACTGACTCCTGCTCAGCTGGACTGTGACGCAGCATGGTTTGGCTCTAAACCAGTTCTGTGAGTATGGCTCCAGTCCAGTGTCTGGCTGGGGGATAGTCACCCATGAGGTGCCCTGGATGAGGCAGGTGTCTAGGGATAGGAACTCTGGAAGGTGGAGGGAGAAGGAACATCCCTTCTGAGGTAGAAGTACAAGAACCCCACCCCCCATCCACCCAGTAGCTGAACTTTGTGCCCACCTGAGACACTCCCAACAGAAGGAGGCTGCATTCACCTCCCAAAGCTGCCTGACCCCGTGAAATGGTGGTGACAGCGCTGGGAGAGTAGCCACGCCCTTTCCCTTTGCCTCAGAGAGAGGAATTGAGTCAAAGGTTGGAAGCACCTGGCAGGAGGCTCCCTCCCACACACAGGTCACGGGCTTCCCCAGGCTGCACCTCTCTGTCTCCTCCCCACAGCAGGGTGGTCCCCATATCCAAAGGCCTAGTGTCCCTCTCACATTTCAGAATAAAACCATCTGCTCTGGCTTTAGCAAGGTACCCCAAACTGGCTAGATGACGATCATGCTGGGCCAGGTCTTTAGGTACCCAATAGGGGCTAGGGGCTCAGCTCTTGACTCCTTGCCCTAAGTGTGCTCAACCCAGCACTGATTTGCATAACGTGGTTTTGCATGAAAAACAAGTTAGCCTGCAGTGTGGGGAGGGCCCCAGCTGTGGCCTGTTGTGGCCTGTCCTTGGCCTGCCACCCCCTGTGGACCAGGCCCCCACCTCACACTGACCTCTGCAGATTTCTCAGTAAAGATCCTAATCCCAAAGTATGGCGTGAGCTAGCAGCCTTGGTGGTGAGGATGCATGTTCCTTCTTGGGGAAGTCCTGGGGTTTCCCACTCCCCTGAGGCTGAAATTTTGACACCGGGAATGGGGAGGCTGTGGGGAAGGGGTGCTGTCGAGCACTCATTGTGTACCAGGCCCTGCACAAAATTTTTCCTTGCTCCCTAAATCTCTATACGTTCACAAGACCTGCCAAGGAAGAGGGTATCATTTTCAGGGTACCCATAAGGACAGTGAGTCACAGCCAGGACCGTGTGGGATCAGGAGTGACCCAGACTTGTCTGACTAGCACCTTTCTTGTATCACTTGTCATCTCTGACTAGGGAGCACTCCCTACTTTGAGCACCACAGGGGTCACACACATTATTTGGGTGGGGGTGGGTGAGGCTGCTTCCTCTCTAAGGTCTCCAAAAGCTGAGAACTCCCTCTGCCCACCTGGGACTGCGGGCTGGGATAAGGGTCCTCCTTTTCCCCTTCCTCTCCTTAGAATGTTGGCACCAAGGGTGTAGAAGCAGTGTGGGTGCATGGTGACTGGGGAGCCCTCCTAAAGAAATGGCCAAACTCCAGGAGGCTTGCTTGAGGTCAGGAGTTTGAGACCAGCCTGAGTGAGAGCGAGACCCCAGCTCTATCAAAAGTAAAAAAATTAGCTGGGCATGGAGATGGCCGCCGGTAGTCCTAGCCACTCAGGAGGCTGAGATAAGAAAATTGCTTGAATCCAGGAGTTTGCGATTGCTGTGAGCTAGGCTGAGTCTATGGCAGTCTGGCCTGGGGCAACAGAGTGAGACTGTCTCAACAACAACAAAAAGAAATAGCTAAACTAGTACAGTCAGTAAGGCCCGCACTGTATCCTTAAAGAGAGCAGACAGACTGTCTCAGGGCTGAGACACACCAAACCAGCTCTAAATGAAATGAAGAAAAGGTAGGTCAGAAGCCTCACTCTCCGATGAGTGGCTGTTGATTTCAAAAGTCTTCTAATGAGTTCAGCACTCAGGCCAGAAACTGTGTCCTGAGCTTCTTCAGGTGGGAGCAGGGTCAGTTAGGCCTGGAGCACGCCTGGGAGCTCCAGACAAGCCTGTGTCTTGAGCTGGCGTCCAGAAGCCCTGGTCTCCCTGGGCCTGGGCTCCTGTGACACTTTGAATAAGGCTCCTAATCTTGCTGATGCTGTTTCCTGGTCTGTAACATGGGCTAGTCTAACCTGCTCTGCCTATGTAAGAAGGTTGTCGTGGGAGCAGATGGGATCCTATGTGCCCAGCTCTATAATCAGGAAAGTGCTAAACAAGGGGAGGGGTAGGGTGGGGCCCGGGTGGGGCCCACCCCCACCCCATCACACGAGTAGGCCAACAAGGATGTTATATTCTGTTTGAAGGACCAGAGTTTCTCTCCAGAGATTTTAAGGTGAACCCCCTCCCCCCCACCAGCCAGCTCCACCTCTTTGGCTCAGCCGAGCTGAACCACATCTGAGTTACACCAGTGACTCATAGTGACTTCACTCCTCTCTGCCTCGGTTGCTCCTTCTGTAAAATGGGCCCAGTGGCTCTCGGTTAAAAAATTTCCCAATGAAAGGCCCTCACTGCTGTGGCCTTCTGTTGTTACTGTCACTGCTCCTTGCTCTTATGCATCTGGCTGGGAGGACATGTGGAAGGGGTCTCACACGGCTCCTCTAAGCAAGCTATCACATCTCCACAAACAACTGAAGACAAGTTACCATTTAACCAGCACATGGCAACTGGGGCCAAGCTCTCTGAATGGCAAACCAGCTGGACCTGTTTGCTTGGGAGGAATAACCCCACAGGACCTGGTGTGTAGCTGTCCTCCCACAACCTGCCTCCTGCCAGGCCCAGCACGGCAGAGTGACCTTGGCAAGTCTCCTAACCTTTCTGAGCTCTGGGCCTCATCCATGGATGTGGGGCAGGGTGACTGGGAGAGATGGGCCTAGAGGAGGATACCCAGGTTTAAAGGGATGAGCAGAGTAATGTCCCCCCATACTCAGCAAGATAAGCCCAGGATGACCCACAGCGCGCTGGTGGGTCCTACTCGGGTAGGAGGGGAGTAGCAGTGAGAGGTGAAGAGGAGATGGCCGTCCCCCTCCAGAGACCCCAGACTTTTAGTCAGGGGAGCCAGGGAGGGGCAGATCCTTCCTTTTCTCCTGCCCCCCACCCACAGCCTGTACTGAACCCATGAGCTACGGGAAATTCTGCCTTCTCAGCCTGTTCTTGAACCAGGGTGAGGTCTTAATTTCCTGGGGCCCCTATATAGCTGATACCCCAAGGTACAATAACTGCTTACTGGATGATCATTTGTCTCTGCAGCTTCCCAGCTCCCCAATCCTTGGCCAATTTAGCACCCACATTCCTGAACCATCACAGCAGGTGCTTAGGGCTTCAGCAGGGCATGGGGAGAATGGAAGTTACATTTTATTTCACTGTTTGTTTGTTTGTTTTAAATTCTATACCACCAGGTTCCATGGCTCACACCTGTAATCCTAGCACTCTGGGAGGCCGAGTGGATTACCTGAGCTTGGGAATTCAAGACCAGCCTGAGCAAGCTTCTACTAGAAACAGAAAAACTAGACGGGTGTTGTGGCGGGCACCTATAGTCCCAGCTACGTGAGAGGCTGAATCAAGAGAATTACTTGAGCCCAAGAGTTTGAGGTCTTGGCATGGCACTCTACCAGGGTGACAGAGTAAAACTCTGTTTCAAAAAAAAAAAAAAAACTCCTTAAAAAAATTCTTAGGTGAGATTAGATTCTATTTGTTTGCCCTTCTTAAAGTTTGAAATAAATTTAAAGTATGAACTATTTTAAAAGTGCAGAAAAGCACGAAGTAATATCTCAGATAGCCACATATCTACCACTAAGCTTGAACAAATGTTAACAGTTCACTATATTCTCATTAGGCCTCTTGGGGTCAAACATTAAATGCTGGCAATAGGGCTGAAGTGCTATCCCTAGCGCACCCTCGTCGCTCCCTCTTCAGAAGAGACTGCTAACTTGGAACCTGTCATGCACAGTTTCAACCTTTTATTAGAGATGTGGGTCCACAAGCAACCCACAGTGAAGTTTCACAGGGGTGTGAACATGCGAGTTGCAGACCGGTTAGCGGCCCAGAGCCTTTGGTACTCCAGGGCCTGGCCAATGAGTGGCTTCCAGGCTGGGAGCTGGAGGTGGCGGGGCTCAGGCCCCTCACCCCTCCAGACAGAGCAGCCCCTCTCCTGTGATTTATACATTGGGGTTCTGTGTGAGATTGCCCTCGATAAACAGTGCCAGTGTCTGAGATTCCTCATCTGGCAGAGAATGAGACTCATGCACACAGACAGGAGGTGACTTGCTTTAGGTCACACAGTAGGCTGAGAAGCAGCGTCTTCGGAGCCCCAGTCCACGGCTCTCATCTTACCTCCCCCTTCAGATTCCCCTGGCCAATAAAGAAAGACAGGTAGGTGCTGAGGCCCAAAGGAGGGTTTGCTCTTAGGTCAGGGGAAAGCAAAGGGCTCTGGGCTGGGGGCCTCTGGGGAAGTCAAATGACCTCCCCTCTGGGGAGTGACAGGGCACAAAGAAAGCTCTAGACCTGTGTTGTCCAATGTGGTCACCATGAGCCATGTGACCACTGGCACAGGGAGGCCGTTAGTACAAACTGAGATGTGCCCCAGGAGTAAAGTACACACCAGATTTTGAAGGCATAGTACAAAAAAAGCATGTCAAAGATGTCACCAATTTTGATATTTGATTGTAAGTTTTGTTGTTTGTTTTTGGAGACAGTCTCACTCTGTTGCCCTGGGTAGAGTGCTGTTGTGTCATAGTTCACAGCAACCTTAAACTCCTGGGCTCAAGAGATCCTCTTCTCTCAGCCTCTGCAGTAGCTGGGACTTCAGGCCCTGCCACAAATGCCCGGTCCTTTTTAGAGACAAGGTCTTGTTCTGGCTCAGGCTGGTCTCAAACTCCTGAACTCAGGCGATCCACCGTCCTCGGCCTCCCAGAGTGCTAGGATTACAGGCATGAGCCACTGCACCTGGGCTGATTATAAGTTGAAATGATAATATTCTGGATTTATTAGGTTAAGCAAAATATATTCCTAAAATTAATTTTACCTGTTTCTTTTCAAAAATGTAGCTACTAGAAAATGCTCTCTTGGTGGTTGGCATTATATTTCTATTGGACAGGGTGCCACTAGACCTTATGCCCAGTGGTCAAGGCAAAGCAGCTGAACACAGAGACAGGGGCTAGAGGGCAATAACAGCCCCTGGGGCCCTGAGCTGGGAGCTGCTTCCAGGCCAGGTGCTGCGTTCTCATCAGGAGGGAATAGACCCCACTGCGTGGTCAGGGATTCCTCTCTCTGGTCCTGCAGAATCCAACCTTGCCCTTGTCTCACTCTCAGAGCATCTGAATCAGAGTTGACCATCTCCAGAGTTGACCATCTCCACCTGTAGGCTCTCAGCCTGCACAGACCTGGGGAATCAGGACAGTGAGAGTGCCCTCTCCCAGACGGCCTCTGGCCTGCCTTTCCTGTCATGATGATGGGGTCTCTGGGTCTCTGATGCCCACCCCCTTCTTCCCCTCCATGTCCAACTTGAGTGTAGGGGCTGGACTCTTTCTCCTGAATGCCCCACATCATTTGGTCTCAGGGTGAAGGTCCTCCTTGTGCTCAGTGTGGGTGCAGAGACTCTCCCACAGGGCGGCAGACACCCAGCAGGGCTTCTGACGGTGAGAGGGGGCTGCTGACAGGCCTAAGGACATCACATCTCTTGCCTGGCATAGTGGGAGCTGCCCCACTCACCACCAGGAAGTCCACCCCCCGCCAGCCCTGCCTTTCTTTGGATCACTGCTCAGCTCTGCGATTCCAGCCACTTATTCTGTCTTCCCCAGAGTTGGCAAAGGGTGATGCTTTCCTATTGGAAATCCTCCGCTATCTCCCCAGGCAGCTGGAAGCTGTCTGTTGGCAGCACTTCTCTTTTAAGGTAGGGGTGAGGAGGGGGGCGGGGCAGCGCCAACGTCTATCAGAAAATGACAAAAATGTCAGGCACTTAAATGCATGTGACAGATAGCAACCTAGTCTCTCCATGGGGGAAACAGAATTCAGGATAGAAAAACTTTAAAGTTTTCCATGTGTTCAGAAAAATAAAATAAAAAGCAATAAAAACAGTACCCCCCACTACCCGACATCTATTTGCATGTCACAAAAAGAATGCAAATATACACCGTAAAATACTTGAATAATACAAAAGCCACAGAGCCTTTTAAAAGATTGACATATGGCTCAGCACCTGTGGCTCAAGCGCCTAAGGCACCAGCCACATACATCTCAGCTGGCAGGTTTGATCCAGCCCAGGCCCGCCAAACAACAATGACGGCTGCAACCAAAAAATAGCCGGGCGTTGTGGTGGACGCCTGTAGCCCCAGCTACTTGGGAGGCAGAGGCAGGAGAATCGCTTGAGCCCAGGAGTTGGAGGTTGCTGTGAGCTGTGACACCACAGCACTCTACCCAGGGTAGAGTGACATATAATTCATCTTTCATCACTGGCCTTTGCAGATCCAACAGTGAGAGCTGACGGGAAGCTCTGAGACCCCCTCTTCCCTTATCCATCCAGCTTTGGGCCTCAAGATAACTGAATGTCACCAAACACCACCCAGGAAATATGCTTTCTAATTTAGAAAAAATTGCCAATAGAGGACTCTGCTCCAGAAACCACAGACCTTGAAGAATCAGCATACACGTTTCGAGTTCACTGTTTAAATCAAATAAAACCTACAACAAAGTTAATCTGACACATAGTTAATGAGATAATCATTGTTGCGCTTCGTGGGAATTAGGCATTAATGGGAACAGTTTTTACAGATGATGGTAATTATATTGTTGTCTTTCCTCAGCCAACATGTAGAAGTTTTTTCTTCTGGTCTTGTTACTTCTCTTGAATATGCCATCGGTTTGTGTGATGAAGTTTCCTGTGGGTTTCTGTGTCATTTCTTCACTGTCTCCGCCCCATCCTGCCCCTACCCCGACCACAGGCAAAGGACAAACTCCTTGAGCACCTTCCATGAGCCACTGTACAAGGCACCTGGCTGGGATTATTTCATTTAATCCTTGTCAGAGTCTCCAGAAATAGATATTTTTAGCACACAGGTCAAAAAAGAGAAAACTGAGGTCTGGGCTGATTATGCCGCCCACAATGACAGAACCTTGTATGAGCCACACCGGGCAGGCTGACTCCACTGCTGGAGTAGAACGTCCTTGCCTTGTCCTTGGCTGGCCTCCATGCCTGGCCCCACACTCTCAGGGACACCCCGGTGCCAGGCAGTTGAGGGCAGCAGGAGTGTCAGACTTGCCTGGAGGGATCCAGGCTGCAGCAACTGGAAAGGGGGGATTAGAGGCAGCATCGGCTTTGTAGCCACGGGGAGCAAAGTTCAGATCCCAGCAACTCATGCTCTAACCGTGTGATCTTGAGTGTCAAGAACCCCTCTGAGCCTTGGTGCCCTCTTTCATGATATGGGGAGAAAAGTTCAGGGTTTTCATAATGACTGAGTGAGCTGGTGTCTGTGTGGGCCCGGCACAGTGCCTGGCGCCCAGGTGGAGGTGCATCTCCCTATCCTCAGACCCCTTTTCAGGAGGCCACAGGAGCAGTGGCAGGGTCGGGAGGCTTTACAGCCCAAGTATATGGGAGCCTGAGCACAGGGGAAATGGACTGGGGAAGGAAAGGCAGGAGAGAGCATGATTTCCCACTGAGACTTTATTATGGGGAGCACCTAAAGGGCAAAAATAGCATGAACCTCCTTTGGGACTAACTGCAGAGTGGTCCAGGTTTCATAAACAAGGAGAACCCCCACCTTCATCCTAAAAATAAATCTACCGCAGAGCCTGAAGTTCCCCCTTTCATGTTCCTCTGGGTTATAACAGGGTTAAACCCTGTGGTGTAGCCCGCAGCACAGGAAGGGGTCAGCCAGCAGGAAGCCCCATGTGGAAAGGGAACAGAACAGAGAGGCCAGAGAGGCCACAAATACAGTCCAAGACAAACTTCTGCCACCTTACCACGTTGCCCTGGGCCTGCCCTATCTGCTGTCACTGGGCACAAAGAGAGGTTATGTGTAAAGGTACTTCGTGTTCCTGTGGCTGGGGGCCAGCGGAGAACTCTTGTCACCTTGCTGGGATGCCAGGGCCATCCACAAGGCAGGCCGGGGTGGAGCCTGCTGTGAGACCTGGAGGGACCTCCATCCTCAGCCCCCAAGACCGCAGGGTCCCCAAGGAGGGAGGGACCATGGGGGGCTGGGAGAGTAGGGGTGGGGGTGCTGCCAGCTTCTGAGTCTGCCTCCAGGCACCTAGTCAACCCGGCTGCAAAGAGAGGATAGAGATTAAGAAACACAGGCTTTAGAATTAGCTGGACTCTGCCTCCTTCCAGCAGTGAGCCAAGGGTAAACAATTTCCTCTAAGCCCCAGTTTCCTCATCTGTGAAATGGGGCTAATCACTGGGCCTGTTGAGAAGACACCTGTGCTCTGACTCGTATGCTGAGCACAGTGGCTGACTCAACTGTCCATGCCAGCCAGACATAATGATATGTAACTATATGGATAATTCCTTCCAGAAAGACCTGCTGAGCACCTGTGGCAGGCCAGGTACTGTGTGGGGTGCTTTTAGAGATACTAAGGTAAAACAAGCCCCCACCCCACCCTCCGGAGGACATGCTCAGGAATCATTCTAACTGCTGTGTTAGAGTGCTGAGGGACATGAAGAGAGGCTTGCAGGGAAGCATTCAGGGAAGGCTTCCTAGGGGAGGTGGCATTTGAGCTGGGCCTGGAGGGTGGCTAGAACTGTGGAAGAGAAAAGGGGCCTGTCTCCATGAAGAAGGAGGCAGGGATGTGAAAAAGTATGTCTATTTAGGGCACATGGAGGCTCCTTATGGCTGGAGTACAGTGTCCAGTGGGGCTGTTGGGCATGGACAGCTTGCCAGGTAAGGAAGACCGTTACTGTCCCCTGAACCATCTGCCTCTGCCTTGCTAGGTGACCTGCAGGGCACTCCCTGTCTCTGGGGAAAATTAAAGATTTGGGCAGATGAATATTCACCATCTTCACCCAAGGTCTCCACTTAGACTTTCCTTCTTCCCCCGTCCCTCCCATACATGCTGTGGCTTTGTGTGCAGTCACTGAAGGTTTTGACCAAAGCTGCAAATGATCCATCACAGGTGAAGTGAAAAAGCTCCCTCTGGCTCCAGTGGGTGATGGATAGAGGATGGGAGGACCCTCCATGGTCCAGGAGGGCTCTGATGAGGCAGGGTTCAGAAAGGTGCGGAGCAGACTGTGGGTAGGAGATAGCACTCGTAGGACCTGCAGCCCTGCCCTAGAGGTTTTGCCAGGGGCCTAAAGGGAGGACGGCTGATTCCTTGGGTCAGAATGCAGAGCCTGGATGACTGGTGGCCTGATGCAAAGCTGGGGAGCCCAGCCAAGGGACACTTCGCCACCTCCAGCGGGAGAATAAGTAATGGATTGGTTTGAGCAGGTGAAATTTAAGGCATCTCCAGCACATCCTGATGGAGTGTCCAGTAGGGCAGGGTGTTAAGAGCAGGAGCTACAGATTGGGAAGTTACTAGATGGGGCCAAGAATAGACCGAGGCTGCTCCATCCTTCTCATGCTCTTTGACCTTTCCCATGGGGATTTGGGATGCAGAAGTAGATAGGAGACCAAGAGGCAGAGAGGAAAAGAGAATGGCAGGGAAGTGACACTCCTGGGCCTCCTCCATCTGTAGAAGGAAAGCAGGTCTTGGGAAAGGGGCTGAGGGAGACAGTTCTCCTCTGCACCCTGGCTTTAAACCCTACGAGATGGGCTGGGGAACAGCCTCTGTCCTAAGTACACACACACCTCCTTGCAAGGCACCTGCACTCTTAACCAGTTTTTCCCACCCCTGGGAAATCCTAAGCTGCCGCCAAGGGTGGCTTCTCACTTCACTGCCATAGCTCTGAATTCTGCTGCGGGCTAGGCCAGCAGGTAAGGAGCAGAGGGGTTTGTGCTGGGGACAAAGACTTCTGGCGCAGGCCCTAGTCCTGCTGGCCTGTGGCCTTCTGATGGGAGGCCAGGCGTTAGCAGGTGGGTCAAATGATTAACTGATGTATCAGCCAATGGGACACCCTTGGGCCTACTAACCCAGCAATACAAGGGGTCTGGAAGACCACCCGTTCCTGGCTCCCCACTCCCTACCCCAGACCAGAAAAGAGCAGGAAAGAAGAGACCAAGAGCTGCTTTTTCTTTTTTCCATCTTTCTAAAAGCCTAACAGAAATAGAACATTTATCTGTGTGAAGGCTACACAAGCTTAACTAAAATGTCAAGATTCTTTGCTGGAATTATAGCAAGGAACATGATAAATGTACATTTATTCAGTAATTACTAATTCAGAATTCTGTTTTGTATGAAACAAAATCAGGACATGCTGCTCAGAAACTCTGATGGGTTTTGTTTCATCTTACAAAATCAGCTCTTGAATTAATAATTATTGGATAAGTGTTATTTGATAGCCTTAAATTTTTAAAACACAATGTGTGTGTGTGTGTGTGTGCGCATGCATGTGTGTGTTGGGGATGGGCACAGAGTGGGGATGATAAAAAGGTAGAATGCTCTCATTTTACAGATGAGAAGACTGAGGTGTAGGGGTTAAGTGATGGGCTCAAGGTCATATGGTAAGGCAGGGGTCATGTGGTGGGAGGGCCAGACCCCAGACTTCCTCAGCCCCAGCCCTGGGCTCTCCCTGGTGCTCTTGGCTGCAGAGGGCCCTTTGGGTGTGGAGTGGGTGGGGGAAATGGAAGAGTTAACTAATTCTGTGCCTGCAGGCCATGGTCAACAGCTGCCTGGGAGATCAGGGAGGGGACCCCTGGGAACAAACAGCCTGTGGAGTGGAGAGATTGAGCAAGGCAGGAAAAACAGGTGCAGGTGACAACAGGGAATGGGGGAGGGGACCTGGAGGTAGATGGAGCCAGACAGCTGAGGTGATGGGACTCCTGGGACCCCTTGGGATCCCTGGGCCAGGTTCCAGGCTCTACCCCTGAAGGCTTATCCCTACTCTCACAGAGGGTTCACTGAGTCCCAAAGGGCCCTGAATCAGAAGGGTCTGAAGTGAACCCTTAGGCCTCAGTCAGTTCTGGCCCGAGTCACACAGCTGAGGGCCAGGATCACCTTTGGACAAATCAGCAGCGGCAGCAGCTCTTGGTTCTCCTACCCTTTCCCCACCCCCGACAGATTGCCCAGGCCCTATGGTGGACAGTCCCTGTGTTCTATAGGCCCTGCCGGGGAGAGCTCTTCTTCAGAATCAGACCCACTAAAAATCTCTCTCCCAGCAAATGACTGGGGTGGGGGAAAGCAGGCTGGGCTAAAAGTTCAAAGTCCAGGCTTCAGCCCTGGCCTGTCACTGACTCCCTGACCCTCTACTGAGGGCTATTAACACCGTCCACATTCAGAGTAAAGGTCTGGGTGACGCTCTGGGCTGGGGGAGCCTCCCGGTGCTTGGACTTTGTAAACAGCCTGCCTGTGGGGTGGTGGGGACCGGGGACCGCCTGGGCCCTGTGGTCCTGGGCTTGGGCAGCAAGCCAGAGCGTGCATGTGGGTGGCTGGGCATCCAGCCCAGAGCAGAGGAGAAGCTGTCCCCTGGGGACTGGGCTCAGGCCTTCTTGTTCAGCCAGAAATTCCAGCCTTTTAAGGATCAAGGGCCGGAGAAGGGCCTTCTCCAGGCTGCCAGGGTGCTATTTCTCCAGCTTAGCAGCGTCACCGGGGGTCTTGAGGGAGGTTTCTCTGATCTTTGCACTTTCTACAAAGGCACTTGCCTGTCCCTCATAGGAGCAGCCAGCAGGCCTATAGCTACCTCTGACAAGGTAGAGGCTCCGGCCCCTCATCTAGGCTCTTGGGAAGAAATTATTTTTTAAATCAACTTTATTGAGGTCTAACCCACTACAGTAAAATGTGCCCATTTTATTTATTTATCTATTTTTGAGATAGAGCCTCAAGCTGTTACCCTGGGTGGAATGCTATGGCGTCACTGCTCACAGCAACCTCCCACTCCTGGGCTTAAGTGATTCTCTTGCCTCAGCCTCCCAAGTAGCTGGGACCACAGGTGGCCACCACAACGCCCAGCTATTTTCTTGTTGTAGTTGTCATTGTTGTTTGGCAGGCCTGGGCTGGATTTGAACCTGCCACCTCCAGTGTATGTGACTGGAACCTTAGCCACTTGAGCTACAGGCGCCGAGCCAATGTGCCCATTTGAGGTATACCATTTCAAAGAATTGATAAATGTATATGCTGTGTGCCCAGCACAGCAATCAAGTTATAGAGCATTTGCATCCTGATGAAAGTTCCCCTGTACGCTCTTCTTTCTCAGTCTCTCCCCTCTCCCGACTCCAGGTAGCCACTGATCTGTTTTCTGTCCCTAAAATTAGATTTTCATATTTCATATACATTCCCGTGCTGTTCGCATTCCTGCCTGTTTAAGATTCATCCCTATTATTGAATCTGTCAGTAGTTCTTTTTTATTGCAGAGTAAGGTTAATGCATCCTATGGTAGGGCTATATCACAGTTTGTTTATTCACTCACCTGTGTTTGGACATTTGGTCTGTTTCCAATTTGCAGCCATTATGAATAAAGTGGCTCTGAACATTGATCTATAAATCTTCATGCGGATATATGTTTTCATTTCTCTCGTATTAGGAACCAGGAGCAGGAAGGGTGGGTTGTATGCTTTTACTTTTTAAGAAACCACCCAATTGTTTCCCAAAGTGGTTGTACCATCTTACAGTCTATGAGGAGGAAAGGATTTGAATGTAGCCCTTCCCTGTTCTCCATCTGGCATTTTCTCTTCCCCAAGGACTGAGCAAGGTGTTTTTTTTTTTGGTAATATTGTATGTGCTTTTAGTTAGGAAGGTGTTTCTTTGTCTCCCCAGAAAACATTCCTCTGCCTCCTCAAAGTCACTGCTTCTGGTTGAGGTTAAACATGCTCCATTAGCTATGCTGAGTAGAGAAGGGCTTAAGGATCTATTTATACCTGAGTTGAAGCAGATACAATGTTGGCTAAAATGCTATCCTTATTTTCCTTTGGCTAGTTCTTACCATCCTGTGAGAGTGTTTTTAAACAGAGATCCTGCCATACTGGCAGCCCCATCCCATTCCCCTGCCTGCCGCCTCCCTACGTTAAAACCATTTCTTCGGGCTTGGTGCCTGTGGCTCAATTGGCTAAGGCGCCAGCCACATACACCCAATGTGGCGGGTTCAAATCCAGCCCAGGCCGGCCAAACAACAATGGGATGCAACCAAAAAAAAAAAAATAGCTGGGCATTGTGGTGGGTGCCTGTAGTCCCAGCTATTTGGGAGGCTGAGGCAGGAGACTCACTTGAGCCCAGGAGTTGGAGGTTGCTGTGAGCTGTGATGCCACAGCACTCTACCCAGGGGAACAGCTTGAGGCTCTGTCTCAAAAAAAAA
>CAUYQV010169782.1:0-53647 GCA_963574575.1 Galagoides demidoff
AAACCTCAGAAATGGTCCCTCCAATCCCCCAAGAATTTTTTTTCTTACACCCTTTCAGTATCTTTGGCTATTATGATAACTGAAAACCTCCTTGGATAGCTTCAAACCCAGTTTATTCAGAGATAACTGCCAAAATTTTATTAATCTAGAAATTAATATGAAATAATAGTCATATAAAAACTGTTTTGATATACCCACGTGTGTTTCACTGGAAGGAGGGCAGGTGAGTTGAGGTAGGTGGGGAAATTTTAACTGCAGGAAACTCCTTCTGATACCTTGTCTGGTGCTCTAGTTGTAGGTAAGCCGTTCACCATCATCTCTTGTTTCTGTCACCGCTGGGTGTTTGGCTGGATTGGCTGCCGCTGGTACGGATGGGCTGGGTTTTTCTTTGGCTGTGGAAGCCTTATCACCATGACGGCTGTCAGCCTGGATCGATATCTGAAAATCTGCTATTTATCTTATGGTAAGTTGGCAGGTTTCTCTTTCCCTGATATCAAGGCTGGGTGGATTGAGTGTCAGAGCTGTATGTCTTTTACGCAGGTAATAAATAAAGGCTATTAATAAACTCAGAGATCAAGAGTATTCCTAACTTGTTCTCATATATGTTTAAGGACTGGAACTTATGTCAAAGTAGGTTTCCTTTAATGCTACTTTCATAGTAATGTCTGGTGTTTGACTATAATGCTTTTAAAAAGTATCATTTTTCTTATATGAAGCGGGTCAGCCTTGTCTATGTTTTGCCATGGAGAGAAAGCTATACAACGCATTGAAAGGATGTTAGGTCTGAGATGTGTAGCTGATTCCTGACATAGTAAGTATGATTATAAGAAAAGCTGTTTATGATTCTCCTTCAGGACTCAGGCTCCCTGTGATTTCAGAGATGAAGAATTCCAAAAAGTTCACCTCCAGGTTAGATTGCCCTGTAGCTGTTCCTGCATGAAAGGACATGCATATAGAAAGCTCGCTCACCATGTTTTTGCGGTAATGGGAGGTAGGAGATGACAGACTGAGACAGCTAGTGAGGGGCGAGGCAGCAGTAAGCTTTCAGAGCCTAAGTATTTTCTTTTTAAAGGATTAGACCCTTCTACTGGTTAAAATAATTTTTACTGCTTTCGCTTCTTGGAGCTCTGGGAATTTATTGAACCCGGAAGAGATGCATTTGGGACACCTTTAATATTGGGCAAAACCAAGGAATAGTACTGAGTCCATCTGATAAAGCGTCTTTGACTGTCCATCAGTTACAGTGGTTGATCAGAGGATGGCCAAGCCACACTGATGCTCTCTTTTAAAATTTATAGTTTCCAAATGCTAAGGAAATCATGCATGGATATGGGGGGGGCGGTCGTGAGTCATCCTCTTCGTGATCTAGAACTTTTTTTTTTAATTTAAATCTTTTTTTTAAACATTTAAAATTCACAATAGAAACAGCATGAATCGAAATTTCCAATAAGGGGGAAATATACAATTATACATATTCTGGATGAAATCAGACACTAATTCTTTCATAGACTTATTTTTGGTCACACCAAATACATTTTAAATCTAACTATAGATTTTATAGATGGGAAGGCACAAAGTTAAACTGCCTGGGATTATCTGAGGAATGCCAAACCTGCTGCCTCTGTTTTTAAATGTTTTCTTGGGTTCAGGCTTTGCGTTGGTTAAGGAGATGATGCTGCCTGCTGCCAGAATCACTACAGGGTATAACTCCGTGTGGGAACTGTGTACATTTTCCAGTTTCTTCTAAGGTTAAATTTCAGTAGTTTAGTTTCATCATTTAGTCTGATGCACTATTAAACACTCCACACAGTGTCCTAGAATGTTGGAGTTAGAAGGTCACTTGGGGATATGTAGACCTTTCTCCCATGTAACATGGTAAACTGTTTTAAGGCATCCCTGAGAGACGACCACTTGGCCTCTTCCTGAATAATTCCAGTGACCAGTGACGGGGAGCTTACTACTGCACAAGGCAGCCCATTCTCTGATTGGTCTGCTCTCATTGTTACAATGTTATTCCTTATATTGAGACAAAACTGCCTCCCAGTAACCTCCACCCATTGGTCCTAGTTCTGACTTCTGGAGCAACACAGAACCAATCTACTAATCTACTCCCTCCTGTACTTGACAGCCTTTCACCATACTGGAATGTAAGTATGAAACACCTCACAAGTAACCCTAACCATAAATGCTTATACGTATGCCTGTGCACACCCCGTAAATCTATGTGATCACCCGTGCCAATGTCATACCGTTAGAATGGATAATCAAGAGCTGATATAGATTGTGGCTACCTGACTGCTACCCCTATAACATTTGAAAAGTTTGCATTTCATGATACAAAACACCACGTATTGGGGAAAAAACAGACAACGGGGAATAGAAACAATCTTTCCTAGTTCTTCTTAGTGCCAAGTGAGTCAAACCAACACAGGCGTCAAACTTCATGTTAATGTCCTGCTCCTTGGTTTGCAAAGCAGGCCCCTTAGGTGATTTTATACACTTACCAAAGCCTGTAAGTGATCTATTCCTATTTCCTCTATTTTACTGCCGAAACACTGGACGTCTAGAAAGACGCCCTGGACAAGGTCGAATACTAGAAAGGGAAGAATTAGGCTTACTCACATCCCAAACCTCATACCACACTAAGCAAAGACAGACCCTGAGTCTGCGTGGAGGAGATAAGTTCGCTTCTGAGTTGAATATATTTTGACATTTCTTCTGTGCTACTGCAAAACCCATCAGTAAGGAGTCACTTCCTCCGCCCTCGTCGTTGGAGATGATGAGTGAGGCTTGGCGGTAATTTCCTGCGGAGGTTGCTGCGCTGAGTCAGCCGACCTGTCTTTGGCGATTGTGTTGAACTTGGGGAAATGAGCACAGGTGCTTCACAGCTTTTCTTAAACGACGGCACAGTTTCTTCCTCTCGGAACTCTCTTTTGGTTAACAGAAACTAGTGCTGGAAAACGGAGCTCATTTTTTCATCTCCCTGAAAATATCTTCCCAGAATCACATTTGCAGAACGCGGTTCAATCTCCTTAGCTTCTCCACCGCTCCTGCGATGGCTGCGTGAGGGCAACTGTTGTGTGAATTACCTTCGAAGATCCAAAAATCTGCCCCACAAGTCATCAAGCACAGTTAACCACGTTAACCTCACAGCATGGTGTCGTGAACATGAGCTCTCAAGCCCTGCTCCACAAGTTCTTAGGAAGACAGATGAGATCAGAATCACAAGAGCTCTTAGGAAGCCGGGTGTTTTACAGATGCAAGCAGCGTTGCCTGACTGCGCGGCCCTGAGGATCCTCCCTCCGACGACCCACTAACACACGCCCTGGAGAGGTTTCCCCACGACCCTCCATTGTCTTCAGCTTCCTCTCATCTTTTTACTGTCCCCTCCCCAGCTTTGGTCACTTTTCCCTCCCAAAGTTCCCAGGCGCCTAGAGAAAACTTTCCTCGTGAAACCGCTTCACATTGAGAAAGGCCCGAGCTCTGGAACTTTCCCCTGTACCTCATCCACTACCCCTCGGGCTCTGCCATCTGCCCACGTCTCCCAGAATTCAGTGGAATAAATCTTTGGAGGTGAACTTTGACATGTCGAGGGGAGGTATTTGGGTGCAGGGCAGATTACAACCGGGTAATGCTTTTCTTCCACCTCCAGGGGTTTGGCTGAAGAGGAAGCACGCCTACATCTGCCTGGCGGTCATCTGGGCCTATGCCTCCTTCTGGACCACCATGCCCTTGGTGGGTCTGGGGGACTACGTTCCTGAGCCCTTCGGAACCTCGTGCAGCCTGGACTGGTGGCTCGCCCAGGCCTCGCTGGGGGGCCAGGTGTTCATCCTGAACATCCTCTTCTTCTGCCTCTTGCTCCCGACGGCTGTGATCGTGTTCTCCTACGTAAAGATCATTGCCAAGGTTAAGTCCTCTTCCAAAGAAGTAGCTCATTTCGACAGTCGGATCCATGGCAGCCATGTGCTGGAAATGAAACTGACCAAGGTAACTGCACCAATAATTTACACACGTGTTTCCAATCAATTAAAACCTCATAGGGAATGCTGGAGACTGGGAGAACTCAGAACCTCCGCTCTTTATGACGTCCAAACTTTGCTATTGCTTCCCTAAGGCTTTGCGGTATCTCTCTCCTCTCTCTCTGTCTCTGCTTCTCTCTCCCCCCATCTCTCTCACACACATTTTTAATATCTACCACATTCATATAATGGATCCATTGGGTGCTTATTTTCTCTGTTGAGTAGGGCATTGTTGATTCTTAATTATTTCAGTAATAAGAATACTTTTATGAACTATAGAATGCCCCACAGTGGTTTCTACTTTGCGTGGACTTTAGGATATCATTAGGACCATTCTCTCACTTGAATTATTTGTAGAGTAAGAGTTTATACCATATATGCCTTCCCCGAGGAAGCTTGTCTTAACACAAGAGCAATTTCTGTAGAGTTGAGACCCTTGGTAAATGCTAGTTTCAGAGGTGGCAGTTTAGATACTGTAGTATAAGGAGTAGAGCACACAATTTTACAACCAAGGTTTTAGTCCCATTACCGACACTTGCTATGTTCATGATGCAGAGCTAGATGCTTAGGTTTCTTGAGTACCTACTTCACTTCCTCAGTTGTGTAACAGAAATAGTAACATCTAGCTCATTGGGTTATGGTGGAAATTCAAGGAGATAAGAACCATGTTGTTCTCTTACCCAGTGCACAACAGTTGTTAAAGAAATTGTAGGTTCTCCTTTTCCCTTATGTCTTTGGGAATCTCTGGTAAAGTCTAAAGCACTGGTCTTCCTGCTCTCATGGTATCTCATTCCCATATTGAAAACACATTTCCCCACATATACCCTCAATATAAATGACATGCGGGTAACACCATATTACTGTGCACTAACTACCAGCATAATTTAATATGTCTTATATATAATTTTTTGAGACAGAGCATCTTACTCTGCTGCCAGGCCAGAGTGCAGTGGCTTCATCATAACTCACAGCAACCTAAACTCCCGAACTCAAATGATCCTCCAGCCTCTACCTCCCAAGTAGCTAGGAATGCAGGCACCTGCCACAACACCCAGATAATTTTTCTGTTTTTAGTAGAGGCAGGGTCTAACTTTGCTCAGGCTGGTTTTAAATTCCATACCTCAAGTGAACCTCCTGCCTCAGCTTCCCGGAGGACTGGGATTATGGGCATGAGCCACCACACCAGGCCATATGTCTTATATTTTAAAGATAAAAATTAGTGTAGATTGAAATTCTCATTATTTCTTCTGATACCCCAGTAAACCATATTGATTGACATTCCACTCTTGAGTGTACTCACAGCCCACTTCAGAGACTGCTTGTCTCAGGACCTATAGCAATACCTACAATTTTCTCCAGACCAGAGATGGCTTCTTAATATGTCTGGGCCCTGGTCCAGTTTTCTCTAAATTGCAGAGTTTTTGAAGTTGTGCAAAGATTTCTTGGTTGCACAGCATGAGCTAGAGATTCTTGATGGCCTCAGTTGACCTTTATACTGCAAACTACATTTAGGGTAAAAGAAGCTTTGAGGGAAGTTTTCATCACTCTAAATTTGTACCGATAACCTAATAATAGAGCTATTCTTGAACAAGAATGCAGAATCATGAATCGTGATCTATGTTTGCCTATCTTATAATTGGCTGTAAAGTAGGAAAATATTTTCACAAAATATGGAATTAGGTTTTTCTAGCTCTCTCTTTAGCTCTTATCTATAATTTTTGAAAATGAAATTTAAATAAATTAACCCAAGTTAAATTTGAATTATATCCATCCAAATCCTACTTTGTACTAGGTACTATTTTGGGAACTGGGCAAATGTACCAGTGATGAAAAGTTTTCTTTTCAATAGTTGATGGCATCTATGCAGGGGAATGGCATGGTGTCTATCACAGTGGTATATGGATTTAAGCTTTGCAGTTTATCATGACATGTCACAAAGTTGCTGTAATGTCTCATGACATACTTTCTTCTTGCCATCATGCTCATCTCTCTCTGTCTGCCATCCCCCAATGACATTATTGTCCTTGAGATACTTTGTTGGTCTTGCTCAGTAAAATTGGATCCCGATTCCCTTGAGGCCCTTCCTGTTTTCTCTGAGTTTATTACTCATCACCTTCTTCTCTCTTGTTAGTTGAATTGCTCAACTCAACCTACGCGCATTGCACCATCTTGTTCTTTGTGCAATATTGAGGAATGGCAGCTTATTTAGTCAATGGCTGTCAAACTTATTACACATATGACGTGTGGCCCAGCATATGCCATTCACTTTGGTCTGTTGTTGTCACTCTGCTTGACTTAGATCAATCAGTATCATCCTAGACCTGATTAACCAAGGAAATACTAGATGTGTAGGCATACATGTATATAATTTTGTCGCATACTGTATATGTGTGTATTCTTCTAACTTATATACAAAATGATGTATTACATATTACTTAATATTTTATATGTTGCTATTTCATTTGCATATATGAAGCCTATATTAAAATAACCTAAATGTAAAATGTTTCTAATTACTAATAGTGCTGCAAAAATTTCAACTCATCAGAATTCAACCTATATTGAAAATAAACACAACTATTGGGACATCTTCCATACTAAATTTAAACTATTTTCAATTACTACCCAGTTTGGACCTTGATTTTTCCTACTGAGTAAAAATAAGTAGAAACAAACTCACACGGGGCCTTTTCATCGTCTCGGAAGCCTTTCCCCTCTTTACCGGCTGCTTTGCTCTGTCAGTTTGCTCTGCTTGTTCAGCTGGTGGACCCGGCTTCTTTTTGGCGCCTGCGTTCTGTTAGTCTGATCTTGTCAGCCTAAAATTTGGCCTTCCATCCACAAATATTTGTCTACTTTGTAGACTCACTCTAATTAATTAAAAAAATGGTAGTTTTGCCAGACTTTTGCGGCAGCCTGAAATTTCATGACTGCAAACAGAGGAGTGCAATGTAGATATAATATACATGACAATTTTTATATTTCTATGAGCCAACATAATTTTAGTTCTGTGCCTGCATTTGATTTTATAAAACAAATTTCCTATTGAACAGTCAGGATAAATTCAGTTGAAACAAAAATTTCCCTCCTTTTTCAAAGACTCCCTAACAGTTTCAGGAAAGTTTTCATAATGTCAAGGTGCTAAGGGATGGGGCCTCCTGGTCTGTCATTTATTGACCTTGGTGTTGCTGAGATGTTTAAGATCCCTTGGGATGTCAGTTTCCATTGTCATGGGTCACTTTGCATCTTCATTGCTGCAACTATAGGCTCATCAGCCCTGCAAGCTATTTCCTAGCTTTCCAAACCCATCAGGTGGATGTTGGTGCTTGGCTGGGACCCTGAGAATGGAGGCAGGAATTTTTTGCTTCCATATTGCCAAACGTATTGAGGATTCTATTGTTCCCTAACCCCCATCATCCTTGGCACTCAGCTCAATGGGATAGGTTCAGGACACCTCCTCCGGGTCAGTTACCATGTCCTCTGATGTTCTCTTTTGCCTTCGGCTTGGAGACCTTTTACCTACTCTGCAGTGAGAAAACGGGCTCATTTTTATGTTCATTCTCTAAATTGTTCACATAATAATCTTCATGCTCCAAGTCCCTAGGCCTCTGGCTGTAGATGCTGCTTTTCCATATTCAAAACCTATTCTTGTAACTATTTTTTTCCCTGTATGTTTTAAATTTCTGTTCTGAAACTCTGAAGCTGAGAAATGAATGTTTTACTTCTTTGGGTATTTCTGCTTGTAAAAGTCTTCACGCAATACTGTGAACACTCTTGCTGCTGATTTAATGAGGAGAATGGCGGAATGATAGGCAGGCAATCCCAGAGGCAAGGATTAATTTTTCCAGGTATGATGACGTCCTGTGTATCAAGATTATAGTCATTCAGTGAACACACACCCGTAGGGCTGCAGGCGTCCAGTTAGTATCCAGATCCTGTGGGTACCTACATTTCTCTCAGTGTCGTTTATTTAGATGAGAAAGCCATTCTGATTGTCACTGGTTAATTCAAGTCCCCCTGTTATGGGCCATCAAAGCACTTGGCACATTACTGTTAGTGACACTTGTCATCCTTAACTAAGTCTTATGTTTGCACCTCTTTCATGGAAGATAGTAAGCAAGGTGAGGGCAAGTGCTGTGGGTCCTGGTTGCCACTGCACCTGTAGCCTGCCACCTGCTAGGTGCTTCATCATTATCACTGGAACAAATACATAATTGAATAAACTAATTTAATGTAATTACCTTGATGAATACTAAGAGGTCTCTTGACCCCTGGCTGGAATGCCTCTGTTCCGTTTACACCGGATGGGACATTATGTTTCGCTTTGCTCTTTCACATTGATTGTGATGCCTTTTCACAACTTGTTATTTATTTATTCATTTATTTTTTGAGGCAGAATCTCACTCTGTCACCTGCATAGAGTGCCATGGTGTCATCATAGCTCACAATAACCGCAAACTCTTGGGTTCAAGTGATCTTGCCTGAGCCTCCCCAGTAGCTGGGACTATAGGTGTCTGGTACAACACTTGGCTAGTTTTCTATTTTTAATAGAGATGGTGTCTCACTCTTGCTCAAGCTGGTCTTGAGCTCCTGAGCTCAGTCCACCTGCCTGCATCTCCCAGAGTGTGAGGATTACAGATATGTGCCTCTCATCCAGCCCTTTCTAAAACTCAGATGATGCCTCTCTTTTCTTGCTCATTAAGTACTACTTAGCATTGAGAGTGGAGATTCAGAGGACCCCCTTATGGACTCTACAGGCAGTTTGTGGGAAAGTTGTAGTTATTGCTTTTTTCTTTTTCTTTTTCTTCTTAATAATTACTACTCTGTGTTCTTCCTAGTTATTCAGAGCTGAAATGTCACTTCCCAGTAAAGCATTTTCAAAATTGAATTGAATTCTTTCTGTGTAATGTTTCATTGTAGCCTTTATATTTTCTTTCTAGAACTTGTCACAATTTTTAATTAATTTAGAATTACACGCTTATTTTTGTGATTATTTGTTCAATGTCTGTCCTACCACTGGTCAATAAAAGCCACAGGGTGGGGTGGAGGGTAGGTGACAACCATGTCTTTCTGTTCATTTCCTGTCCTTGGGACCTAACATAATGCTTCATACACAGTAAGTACTTAAAACATATCTGTCAAAGGAAGAATTAGTTTGGAGCAGGTTAATCATGAAAAGAATTTCAAACTAGAGGCCAATCCTAATTTTTCCAGCAGCTCACGGAGAGGTCCCTTGCTGTCAATGTTGGTTATTTATTTTGGCTGCCAGTTGCCGAACCTTTTCAGTGGCTGAGGAATTTCCAACATTTGGTTGGAAGTAGGAAGAGGAGCAGGGATGTGTCTTTATTTTTATGAACTTTTTATTACTTAATATTTTATTTGCCAAGAATCCATGTAGGTTGTTGGAACTACCTATAGTTTATTTTTATTACTGCATTATATTTCTTTATGTGGCTATTCCACAATTGATTTCTCTATTTTACGGTTTGGGTCATGTAAGTTGTTTCTAGTCTTGGAAAATTATAAAGAGTTCTGTTATGAAAAAAAAAAAAAGATACTGAAAAGCCCAGATGTTGGTTCCCCAGGACTGCCCTGCAGCTAGAGCCCAGCTGTGGACCCTGGGTACTAGCTATCAGACTGTCTCAGTAACTAGTGACGTCAGATCAAGGGGCGGGGAGATCTCTCCTGAGGCCGAGGCTGTAGCAGCAGCAGTTTCTGCATCAGAGCCAGTTTAGTTAGTCATGGTTCTGGGTATCTTTTCTGTCTGCTTGGCCTCAGGTTTCAGTGCAGCATTCTGGAGTGATGCTCTGTATTAACCAATATCCTTTAAATAGATTTATTTTCTGCCTCACTCAGCCAAAGTCAATTTCTGTTGCTTGCAATTCAGAATTTTGACTAAGTTACCTAGGGCAAACCATTTAATATGTCTCTGGGCCTTACTTTCCTCATTTATGAAAGGAAGGGAATTACATGATATCTTAGTTACTTTCTGAAACTCTGAGGGCCTGAGAGTCTATGAAAATGGTAGATTGATTCAATTATTACAATGCCTGTGGCTATAGCTTTTCTTACTACAACCATCTGGCCTCTTGACCTGGTGTCTGTTCCCCCTGAGCTGCATACCTCCAGCTCAGGGGTCTCTCTCATGAACAGTGAAGTCTCCTTTGTTGTTGACTCAACATACTTGCAAAGCATTTTCCGTTTTTTAAGCCAGCCACTGCCTGGTTGGGCAATGTTGTGCTCGGTCTTGGACCCAAACCCTAAAACACAGATGCAGAGAGTGACATCACCTAATTTGCGTCCCCTCCTTTCAATTGTGGCTTCTGCTTGTTTACAGAGTGGTTGGTATTTTAAGAGTTGAGAAAATTGCAGCTGGGAAGTGTGGAATTCTTCTTTTTAATTTCTTCTCTTTTTTAAAAGTATGAATTCATATTTTTTTGCTTAGATCACAACCCGGGCTAACACATGGTAGGTGCACCAAAGACATCAGAAGTTTTTTCTGTATAAGTTTGTAGATGAGGGTCTAGGACACTTGGGCTTAATTGTCATTCTGTGGATAAAATAGAAGGAAGGAAGAAATTCAAACTAGACATGCTTAAAGTTGTTAATTGCTCGCCCCCTCCTTCCTTCCTTCCTTCCTTCCTTCCTTCCTTCCTTCCTTCCTTCCTTCCTTCCTTCCTTCCTTCCTTTCTTCTTTCCTCACTCTGTTGCCTTGGGTACAGTGGTGTCTTAGTTCACAGAAACTCGTCCTCAAGCAGATCTCTTGCCTCATCTTGCCAAGTAGCTGGGATTACAGGTGCCTACCACCACACCCAGCTAGTTTTTCTATTTTTAGTAGAGATCGGGTCTCATTCTTGCTCAGGCTGATCTCAAACTCCTGAGCTCAAGCAATCCCCCCACCTCGAGTGAAGTGACACCACCCTTATTTTTATATATATGAGGGACTTGAAGACCGGAGAAGATGGGTCACTGTTGCCACGTTTCCCATTGTAGGTGTCTGACTCAGTTTCAGGCGACCTCACATGTAAAAGGTAGCCGTCTCATCACTGCATCCACTACCTCATCACTATTTTTTAATATCATTTTCCTGCTGGTTAGGAGGAAAAATCTCTATACTGGCTGTCTAGGCCCAAGATAGAGAAACCAAACTGTACTATCCCTGAGCTCCTGTCACTTGGGTGCTGTCCTGAAGCAGGCAGGACCCTCTGTCAGTTGGGTGCTGTCTTCAAGCAGGCAGGACCCTCTTCTTTCCTATTCTCTCATGGATACCGTGATTTCTCCTGGCAACCTCATCTCACCCCAGCCACTGAATTATCTTTGTCATCACTAGTCTAACTGGTTCTGGATGTGATTCGGTTTCTTTTTCTTTTTCTTTTTATCCCTTCTCTATATGATTGGGTCTTCTTACGAGTGGAAATTTTTTTCTGGCTCTTTGACCAGAAAAAAATTCAGCCTTGACTTTCACATTAATTCCCTGTCTTCTCATCTCTTGCCTTGTTTAAGATAGCACGCTGCTGCAAATCTTTTTTTTTTTTTTTCTTTTTAGAGCTAGAGTCTGACTTTGTTGCCCTCAGTAGAGCGCTATGGTGTCACAGCTCACAGCAACCTCCAGCTCTTGGGCTTAGGCGATTCTCTTACCTCAGCCTCCCGAGTAGCTGGGACGACAGAGGCATGCCACAACACCCAGTTATTTTTGTTTTGCAGTTTGGCCAGGGCCAAGTTTGAACCTACCACGCTCGGTATATGGGGCCAGCGCCCTACTCACTGAGCCACAGGGTGCTGCCCCATGCAGCTGCAAATCTTAGCTGAACTCTTATTCACATCTGAGCAAAGAAGCCTGATGGGAGGACTTGGCTCCCTTTCTGACATGGTTATTCACAGAGAATCTGGGATTCGGCCCTCCTCACATTGGTCAGTGGAGCTGACCCATAACTGGTACATGAATAATGAAGATACCAGAATGTCTCCATGCCAGAGTCCTTTCCCACTATTCCACGCTGCTTCAGCACCATAAGAGAGGGTGGGAAGTCCCTTCATAGAAACCTTGTCTGCTGGAATGGTTCAGATGTTTTGGACCCAAAGGCAGAGCCATATATAACTTGGAGAATTTACTTTCAACCTCATTATTCTGTTATTGCTTTAATTGGTTAATTCACTGGAATTGAGCAATTATGAACAACATTGCTTCTGTGACAAAATACCAGCTTGAACTAGAGCTGGAAAGTGCCTACATCCCTGGGTCCTCTGCAACAAGATGTGCTTAAAATGAACTGGGCTGCAGATGTGTGATTCTTTTGTAGCAGCTAAACACATAGTCTGTGAATTTCCTCCCACAAAACCTGCCTAATTTAGGATTTGAAGTTTTACTGCTTTGCCAGTGACCCAAAAGGCGGTGACAAAAGTGAAGTATCTAAAAAATAAACAACTCAGAACAATGTGAAGGGTACAGGTGCCTGTGTTAGAACTAGCCTAAGAATATCCAGAGAAGAAATTTTGGAAAATAGAAATGAGGACACACTTAGAATTGAGGAAAGTGAGAAACACACTTATGAAAAAAAATTAAGCACATTCCAAGCTATGTAGAAAGTTCTGGAAAAAAAATGAAGTGTAACATGAAAGTTCGGAAAATGTTCCTGGACTGTGCCTTAAAATAGTTTTCATATTTTAATGTTTAATATCTTGTAGAGTGTATTTTAAAATGGGAAAGTTACAAACAATGAACGTGACTCACGCTAACTTCGTAGTCATTTCAAAAACATAAATAAAGTTCTGTAGTATTTTTTAGAGTTAGCTTTTTTTCTCCCTACTTTAAACTCAATTTTTAGTCTTTCAGTTTAAAGTACTTAGCTTTATTCTAATCCCAGAAAACCATAATGATTCATTTTCTATGTGTTTATAAAACCGTGGTATATTTAATTTTCCTATGTTCTTTTAAAAAGGATAACATAATGCAAATATTTTAAGTCTTTCCTGTTTCCCAATTGCACACTCCTATAAAAGTAGAAAATATGTAAAATGTAGAAAATATTATGGGCTAAGTGTTAATCTATTTTTTGTCAATGACTTTGGCAGCAACACAGAGAGCGGCTTTTGAGATACTGTGAAATCATCATATGACTCATTAAAGAAGCAGAGAAGGAGCTATGTTAAGTCCCCAGACATCTGCTAAAGCAAGCTTTATTTATACAGTTAGTGTTTATTTGAGGATTTAGAAAAAGAAGGCCCTCACTGTGATCCTTGAGGCATCCATTTACAAACAAAAGTCATACAAACCCAACCAAAATAAACCAAATAAAAATTTCCCTTGAGTGAGCTTCCCTGGAAAGATGGAGAGCACAGGCGGGGACCTGCACGGTGTATTAGTGCTTGGCCGTCCACAACTGCTGAGCATGGGTGAGAGTTTGGCTCAGGACCCTACAGCCAGGCTGTGGGACATGCAGGAGGTGTGGGGTGACTTGTCTTGAGATTCAGGTTCTCTGTTTGGAACAAGATGGATGTTGTTAAGGATTTTCTCTGTGGCAGTTAATTTTCAGAGAGGAACCTTGAAATTCTTGGGTGGCATTTTGAACCCTGAGACTTTAGGGCTGATTTGCATGTTTCATTCTCAAACACCCCACAGAGGTGGGATCTCAGAGCAAACCCGTCCTGTTGTTTCATCTGTCAAGTAGACTGAGGGAGATGGACCAATCCCTGCAGATGATAGATAGTTCTCCTCCCCCTGAGGCCTGCTGACGTGCACAGGCACAGGTGACCTCATTATAAGAAAATCATGTCCAAAGTTCTAAAAGTGAAAAACATTCCCAAATGTCATTGCTTTATTTATTTTTAATACAACATTTCACGTCTTATTCCTTATTATTGATGCTCAGTGTAAGTTGTCATGACCCTGATGTTGGGAATTGTTTAACTTCCTAAATTTGGGGATGAGAGAAAAAAAAGAAGTGATGCCTGGCCTCAGACAGCTCCATCCTTACATCTCAGGATTTTAGGGAACTTGGGAGATTAAAAACTAAGACCTACTTTTCTTAGAGCTCCCTTATAAAATGCCACAGATGGGTCTGATCAAAATCTGTTGAGTCAAGTACTGGTCCCTGTGCCTATTAGTGTAGCCAGAGGCATGTCGTCCTCTGATTGGGTAGACGTGGGTCATGTGACACCTATGATGACAGTCAACTCCATAGAAGTTCCCAGTATCTTCTAATGTAGCAACCCCATTGTAGCAGAGAGTTCCTGGGGTTGCTACATTAGAAGATACTGGGAAGATGAAAGTAAAGGGAAACGACCAAACAAAACAAAACTGAAATCCACCTCACACAGGGCTGACTTGAATGTGGTTTCCTTGTTTATTTTACAGAAAGAATATTCTAGTAGATAATAGGGTAAGGATATTTTTAAGTTAGCATTAGTGAAGTTAGTCAATTAGGGTCTGAAATAGCTGAGGTTTAAAATAAAAACCAAAGTTTTGATTTTGTTAATGTCAGCGCTCAAGACTTTTCTTCTTTCTTTTCCTTTTTTTTTTTTTTTTTTGAGTAAGAGTCTCACTTTGTTGCCCTCTGTAGAGTGCTACAAAGTCATAGCTCACAGCAACCTCAAACTCTTGGCCACAAGTGATCCTCTTGCCTCAGCCTCCTGAGTAGCTGAGACTATAGTTGCCTGCCACAACTCTGGCTATTCTTTAGAGGCAGGGTGTCTCTCTAGCTCAGGCTGGTCTTGAACTCCTGAGCTGATGAAATCCACCCACCTCAGCCTCTCAGAGTGCTGTAATTACAGGTGTGAACCACTGTGTCTGGCAACTTCACTTATTTCTTGCTAACCAAACTGCTCAGAGAAGACTTCTCTTATTCTTATTTGAAGAAGACTTCAAACTTCTTATTTTTTTGCCTAACCAAACTGCTCAGAGAAGAAATTCTATGTGGGCAGGATTGTGTCTGCTTTGTTTATTACTTTAACCTTCACCTGAAACACATAGGAGATGCTGAATAATACTTGTACTTGTTGATTCAGTGAATGGAAAGTGATCTTTCTACCTCCCATTTCTCCCTGCTCCATTTTATTTTACAGGTTGATCTTCTTAAAACTGGTACTGTTGCAAAGCTTATAGAACTAAGTGCAAACTTGGTAATCTGCTATAAAGGCCCCTGACTTCATGGATGGAATCTTTTTTTCCAGCTTCATCTCCCTTTGTTGTGTTCTCATGCCAAAGTGAATTGGTCACTGGTTCATATACACACTCCCATGCTCCTATCTAAGCTTTTGCTCATGTTAGTCTCACTACTATTCCATTATTTCTTCTTGCCAAGGTGCAGGTTATAGGCTGCGTCCTCCATAAAACTCTTCTCAGTTTGCCCACTAGGATGTAATTTGTCCTCCTTTGAGCTGGCACTTAAATCACATTCGGCCTTGTAGTGTAGTTATTTGTATTCCAGAGGGACACAACTCGGACACCACGGTACACTGGTATTCACCACAGTACTTGACATAGTGTCTTGCACAAAGGATTTGCTAAAAAGGATTTGTAAACTGAAGGGAGGTGATATAGAGGGGTCAGGTAGGCAGTCACATGCACTAATTAGGACTACATTATTAAAGAGACTGAATTGCAGATGGTAAGAAACTGGTGCGGTTTTTTTAAACCCTAAATCTAATTATCATTTGGTTTGAAACTTAAGAGACCCAGAAGGTAATTAGAATTTTGTGAGAGAGAAAAGTGCTTTTTGGAAAAATCTCATTTTATACAATGGTGCCACATTGGCTGAATCTCAATGACTCTAATTTACTTTATACCTAGTGAATTTCTACTATCTGATTCTCAAACTTGGGAAATACTGGCGCCAAAAAAAAAAAAAAAAGTATGTAATAGAAATCTCCATAGAGGCATATTAGAATTTCAAACCAGGACAGAGTTTCTCAGTTTCCTGAGGCAAATGTGGATGATTTAAAATTTCATCAAGGTGAACCTATTTTCCATCAAGTTTTTAAGTGAATGTGGGTTGAGAAGTCTGGAAAACTCAGGAGTACTTATGTCTTTTTGTCATAATTTCTTGCTCAAAGTAGGCACAATCCGACAGCTATTTTGGGGTTATATTTTGGGTCTTTGGGTACATTCAAATTCCAGAGTGGAGTATGGATAAGACGCAGTGAATAGGGTAAGAATTGTGGTCATTTCTTCTGGCTGAATTTCACAGATATCCATATAAAATGATTCCTATAGACAAGATAAATAACAGACTTTTGTGGGTCTGAAGAGGTCACCTGTTCAATTCAGACTCTTGTCCTTTACCAGGGTTCTTGACTCTGTTCCCTGTGACCTTTCTTTGTCAGGTGGCGATGTTGATCTGTGCAGGCTTCCTTATTGCCTGGATTCCTTACGCAGTGGTCTCTGTGTGGTCAGCTTTTGGAAGGCCTGACTCCATCCCTGTCCAGCTCTCTGTGGTGCCAACCCTACTTGCAAAATCAGCAGCGATGTACAATCCAATCATCTACCAGGTCATTGATTACAAATTTGCCTGTTGCCAAACTGGTGGTTTGAAAACAACCAAGAAGAAATCTTTGGAAGACTTCAGGTAAAATTTCAGAAGCCAGAAGTAAATTACACTCTCTTTGTTTCAAAATCCTGCGATGTTTAAGCCACTCGGATGCATTGTCTTCTTAGGATGAAAGCTTATCTCTTAGGAGTAGTATAAGAACTTTATTTTCTGCTCATCAAAATTCCCATACTCAAGTAATGAGATATGTAAGGGTTGTATGACATGAACAGATAGTGAGAAAAGTGATTTTGTTTTTGATTCTGGGGCAACTAAGGTTCATAGCTGTGTCTGTTTGAGCCACCACTACGTATCATGGCTCCTTATCTGGGGCCAACTCACTGTTTCACATGGCGTTGACCCCAAATTAAGGTCTTACAGCAGAGTGATTCTCTTGACTGGGACATAACTATCACCAGCTAAGAGCAAAGGAGTTGGGAAACAGAGGAAGGGAAGAAAGGAGAAAACGTCTTTGCTCTGTGCCAGATTCTTCTATTTTATTTTCACAAGAGCCCCTGATTACTCTTTTTCTTTGTCAGATGAGGAAACTGAGTGAAATTCAAGTAATATTAAGGGGAAGGAAATGCACATGTTTACAAAGACATAAGCAGAGACTTAAATTCAGGTCCCCTGGGTTTCAAAACATGTTTTTTCATTTATACTGTTTTTTTCTACTCAATGAACTAGAGAGTTTGGGAATCCAGCACCATTTTCGCTAAAGGCCCAGAATGCAGGGGGTGAGTAATGAGTTTGGTGTGCTTGGTGGATCAGCTGTGTCCCCTCAGGGATAGTCTTAGCAGTAACAAAACAGAACAGGCACCTGAAGTCAGGGCCTGAGGTGAGGGGTGTCAAGAAGGCCCCAGGTTTCTGCCCTCTTAATTCTTATTCCCTTTTCAATACTTCTTTCCATGAGCAGACGGGGACAGTAGACAAAAAGGTCCAACTAGCTATGGGAAAGTGCGGGTTTTGTCTTGTTTTCTTTCTTTATGCTTAAGGAAGAGATGTGTCTTCTGATCTTTAGGCTCTTTACCAGGGATCAAATGAAAAATATAATAAAAAGACACCAATAAAGAGTAGTATTGTCATTGTTGCTGTTGAATATGGATAGAAATAATTTGGAGATAGAAGGCTAGTGTTTAAGACTGGTATTTATAGTAACTATAATTTTGGGCAAATTCATTACTTAGAGCTTTGGATTGGAATGAGCTAATAACAATATCTAACTCCTGAAGTTGTAAGAATTAAGCAAAAAGGGTAGGTGAGAAAGCATAGGTGACAGCTGTTAGTCGTTTCTTCATATGGGTAGTTAATACATCCACTGGTAAATTGAACGGTTAAATCCAAAGGCTAAAATGCATCTATTTTGGAAGTCCTAACACTGCGCCCTCACGAGCTGTTGATACTTTATTATGAACCCAGGTAGAGAGAATGATTTGAATGGAGCAGTTGTGGGAGAAAGTGATGGCGCCCTTCTTCCTCGGGAGGGTGTGCGGACTTGACAGGAATGGCTGCAGGCAAATTTCACCTCTCTCGTAATTTTGCCTCCGACTGTGTTCTGTTCGTTCACTCAGGACTGTGAGCAGCACATAAATATTCAATACTCAACAATAGGGGGAGGGAAATTTATGTAGCAGAAAGTGACTTGGGGCCACAAACCTTTGGGAAAATCAGCCAGGCAAGAGACAGCTCAGTTCATTTGTTCCCATTAGCCCTTTATAGGAAATACGGCAATTACTTTGCTGGAGGAGAGAAAGGGCTGTTTCCTGAGAGTGTCAACCTTCCGTGGAAAAAGCAGATGTAGTGCTGCCGCAGCCAGGAGCCCGGGGTTGGGCATCCAAAGGAAAGGGAAGCCGAAGAGGTACTAAGGTTTTAGAAGCGGATGTTTCAGAAAAGAGCAAGAGGATGGAAGGTGACTGCCCCCAGAGATTTATGTTTATCTTTGGTGTTGCTAAGCAAGCAGGAGGCCTGAAGAGGGAAGTTAAGCCAGGCCAGAGAGGCTGACACACGGCCAGAACTATTACATTGAATTAAAAACTGGATGAATCAATAATCCTGTTCTTTCTTCTCCTAAGCCCTGAAATGTATTTGCATATAAGGGCGGGGAACCCTCTTGGAAAACATTTTGAATTCAAATGTTAGAGCTCACGCGTTAAAGATGAGATTGTGGAAATACATTTTGAGTGACTTTGAGAGTTCATTAAAGGTTTTTTTTTTTTTTTTAAACTCTAATTCCACGGCAGATTATCATTAAAAGTTAAATTCATTTCTACCCTCTGAGATTTTGGTAGAAACTAATACACCAAAGGAAAAAAAAATCTGGGCAAGGGTCCTTTTTGAAAAGTCATTGTTCCCCACGCCTGGGTATCCAAATGCAGTCTCCCCTATTTTGTTACGGTGCTTCTTCATCCTGGCTGTGTAGGGGGGAGACCTGGAGACTTTGGAAAACTACCGCTGGCTGGGTGCCCCTGCAGAGAGGTCCTGGATCAGGCCTCTGCTGCCTTGTTCTTTGTTCCTCGGCTATTTACCTCTCAGATGATTCTCACACGTAGTCATGGCTGTAATGTGATGAACCAGAGGCCGAGAAAGGAGAACGTTGGTAGTGCAGCTCCTGGACTCCTGGGCCTGGGGCCCTGTTGACATAGGGACCAATGAGGCCACCCATGGTCAGTGACAGGGGAAGGACACTGCAGATGCTGGGCCCATCTTTGATGGAGAAGAAATGTTCACAAGACACTGGAGGGTTCACTGGAGGTACACAGTGAAGGGTGGGGACATGTTACAGTCCTAGGACTTTAGTAAAGATAAAGAACAAGGGAGAAGCAAGCCTCAAATTCTGGCATGGCTGTTGGATGAAACCTCCCCTGCCTGTCTGAGCTTGCGTGCTGTCTTTCCAAAGAATGTTCGCTAGTAGGTGAATCACAGGCCCAGTGGAGAGGTAGGTAGGTGGGCAAGGAATTTTGTCCTTGAAAACAGGAAACTCACTATCGCACAGGCAACATGCCTTAAATCAATGGCTTGTTTGGGGGAAGCTCTGACTAAAGGATTTCTTGACTTTGATCATTCTTTTTATTTCTTTTATATATATATATATATATATATCTTTTTTTCTTATTAAATGATAGCTGTGTACATTAATGCAATCATGGGGTGACTTTGAATATTCTTAGTTGAGTTATTATTTTCTCTCTCTAATTTGAATCTCATGCACATAACCTTCACGGTAATCACATTTGACATGATATACGTATATATGTATTGGTGTGCATGTATAGATGATTGCATTTTTCTTCTCCTCTATCCAGGCTGCACACTGTGACCACAGTCAGGGAATCGTCTGCTGTGCTGGAAATCCATCAAGAGGTATGAAGATGGACACGGCATCACTCACGGACACATTTATTCACTCGTTTGCCTCCTTACTGCTGTTAACATTTGATTGTGGCCACACTTTTCTCTTTATATTATATTTTTATATTTTGTACACTTTTCCTCAAGCCGGGGTTTGCTAGGAGATTCCAATAGCCAAATGAAATGAGATTATAGGATGCTACTGTAAGGGGTTATTGGGACGAGCATCCCTGGAACATTCTTTTCTCGTACTTAAAGTCCTATTGTGATACCAAACAGCATTAAGTCTGAGATATTAAGAAAAATGTTGAAAGATATTATTTATTAGAGTGTTATTTAATTTTATTACAAGGTAGTCATTATTGTTAATGTAGAGTTGAGGGGCAGTTTCTGGGGTTCGTGTAGGTGGGGGGTCATGTGTGTTGGACCATGACTCTGGCCAATGCTTCTGATCCTCACAGCCATCCCCCTTTCCTGCTGATGGAGGGTCACACTCTAATGGCAATGATTCTATAAGGGACTCCTCTGGGGAAATCAGTTTTGTCTTAAAACCCTAAATGGAAAACTCTCTTGTATCTCTGAATTTGAGGACAAAAAATAATGCCTACTGATAATTTTACCCCTGTGAGTTTTTCTTATTAAGTTCTAATTACTAATATCGTGGATGTAATAGGGCATTACAAGTTGTAATTGCTTAAGAAATGAATTTAGTGACAATAGCTATCTGTAAGTATTTGTTTTCTTTTTGTTAGCTTTGTTCTTTCTTTTGTTCATTCTTTTTTTGTTTGTTTGTTTCCAACAAATGCCTTTTGAGGTTTACAGGTAAGGAGAAGCAGGTGTAAATGGAAGGGAATAATCTTCCAGACAATATGATTTAAAAGTCTGCCCAGATTAGTTAGCCCGAAAGCAAACTGAGGTTGAACTGAACTTACGATGTGGTTCGTTGCTTGATGAGCGAGCAATCTTGTTTTAAAAAAAATTATTTTTCCAAAAAAATATATCCTTACCCTTCAAAAGCTGAGGAAGGGCAAGGATGAAAGGGGAATGCATGTAAATACAAGGTCTGCACAGGCCCTGCACTCAGCGTCATTTGATCTCTCCATATCTGATGAGCAGGGCCATCTACCTTGCAGGCCTGGGCAGGTACCTTCATGCTCCCCGTTCCACCTGCCCGCCCTGCCATGACGAGCAGTCAGCTTTCCACGTCAGTCTGATTCTGCATTTCTGGTTACTGCTAGTGACAATAGTGGAAAAGGGAAGAAAGTGGCCTCTCTCATGCCGCTGAGTCTCTCTTTTCCTTTTCTCCACTCCTTCCACTTGAAGATTTACAGAGAATCGAACCCTCTTTTACTTTTCTTGAAAGAGTTGGGGTAAAGGGGTGAAGAATGAGTTGGTGTGCGTCATCGGGGTTAGATAAACAATAAATGGCTGAATAGATGTCATAAACATGCTGTATGTTTAAAGTAAAAAAATGACAACTCTGTTCAGGGCTCAGAGTGCTTATCAAAGTCTGGAGAAAAAAAAGAATTATTGTCATCAGAACAGGGACTTTTAGGCAGATGTATAACTTAGGTGTAAAAGACTGTGGTATCTCAGATGGAGGGGGACACAGGCTTAAAGTGCCACTGCTCTATGCCCTTGGCAAGCTTGTAAAATGGGGACAGTGACAATGGTATCACCGCTCGTGGTTGCACTTAGATGCGATGACGTCCACCAAGTCACTCATCACCAGGCCTGTAACAGAGGAAGATGCTCCCGTATAGTAGCAGTTGCTGTTACTATTAGTCAAGTGGATGGTGATGTCAGAAGTGAGGCTGGGAATGGTTAGTCCAGCAAGGGACAGATCATACCCCAGGGGCCTCGATATTTATATAGTTACATGAATTTTACCCTGAAGATGACAGGGAAACCAGTCCGGTGGCAGTGTGGAGGGTGGGCTGTCTGGGTGGGAATGAGGATTAAGATGAGAGTGTAGCAGACCAGTTAGGGAGCCTTTTTTTTTTTTTTAAAAAAAAAAAACAACTATAATTTATGAGAGCTTGAATTCAAATGGCAATAGAAATGGAGATGAGGATTTAGATTTCAAGTATTTAAAAAGTAGGAATTCTAGGCAATTGATGACATGGAGGCAGGAGAGTCCAGAATGACTTGGGGGTATCTGCTGAGGAAATAGTGTGGATAATGGTGCGTAGGGAGGAGAACGTGCAGGAGAGGGAGTGGGCTGGGGAAAGAAAAGGGATTGAATTTGACGTGTGATGAATGCAGAGCGTTTGCAATGTAAGTGAAGATATTCAGAATAAGCAGTTAAAAATCACCTAAAATTATACTCAGTGATATGGTGATTATAGAATTAGGGAGTGAAGCAGGTAGGAAGTGAATGTTAGGTGAAAAAGTACGGGTTTCCAAAGATTTCTGAAGGCAGCGAAGTGAAGGAGTTTTGTGGAAGTGGAAGCTGGAGGTGATCAGAGGACAAAAGCACAGTCGAGTGAGTGCAGGATTGTCCAGAGGCTGGAGTTTAAGATGAGCATTGTACAGAAGTCCCTCAAGGTAGCGATACTCTCATTTAACTGTGTAACTAGAATGTGGTCTTTAATACAGCTGGAAAAATTCACGTACATGAAAGGATTAGTATAGTGAGGAGGGCAAAAAGAGCTTTGGGGGGATCGTAGAGTTATTTCTGCTATCAATTTGAAAGATATGCCTTCAACTCTTTGTGCTCTGGTTCTACCTTTTTTTAAAATTAATGCTCTGAGAGCTGGAGACCCCAGAATTATTAGCAGGGTTGATGCAGAGAGCAGGGTGGCTCTTGGGAGAGTCTGGAGGGAGAAAGGAAGGGGCAGCTTCGATGGTGAGCTCCTGGACACCAGGCTGCAGTTTGCCTTCCCCAGGGACTGCCAGTGATTTGAGAAAATCTGTGAAGTTCACAAATACTTTAACAAAATTCGATTTTACCTTATAAAAAAATATTTTGTGTTTGTTGGGGTACAGTGTGAGAAAGGCTAAAATTCTAGAGCTGGTCCTGTACCTGTTCTCATTTGGGTTCTCATCACCAGCTGAGAGCCTGACATGTGAAAGGCCTCTCGGAAATTTAATGGTTAAAATCAGTAAGTCACTATCATATAATGTTTTGAGGAGTGTTTGGAAGTACGCAATAGAGCATTAAATCAAGAATATGAAATTCCAGATCCCTGCGCCTCCATGTAACTATAGCCTGTTCTATTAATAAATCAATGAATACATGAATTTATAAAATGGGGATGGTGAGGAGAAATGCCCTCCCAACTTGGAAAGCTGAATTTAAAGAATCATCATGTAATCTAAGTATATTTTAATTTTTGCTGAGTGGAATGAGGCAATAGGAATATATTTCATAGTAAAACCCAATGTTTTTGCTTTTAGAAATGCAGTTGTCTTATGAATCGAGCATTATGACTATTTAGAAATGAAATGGTAAATAACAATTTAAACCTCATTCAGTCTTTCCTGGAAACATTCTATTGCCTTTAATGGCCTTTAGCAACATGAACCACAAATCCGTGAATGGAAATACTTCTCCATTCAGTTAGTGCAAATGTGGGAGAAAAGACGAAAGAGGGGATAGAGAGAAGGAAAGAGAGTGAGCTGATGAGTGGGCTGTGCAGGGATCAGTGATGTCGATAGAATGAAATGTTTCAAGGTTGCCAAAACGTCAGAGGACATTAGATACAGGATGAAGATGTATGTTATTACAGGAAAAGGTTAATGAAAGTAGCCTTGGCCTTTGATTCAAATAAATAATTTTTGGCCTCATTGTCACAGTGTTGGCCCTTCTGTACTCCTTCTGTGAAAATGGGACAAAAGGCAGGACACATAAGACCCATAGGAAATTTGGCAAGAAACACATTCAAGGGCAAGGTCTCAGTCAGTCCAGACAGCCCAAAGCCTCAATCCCTTAGAGTATGCCACACAGCAAAACCCCGGAGCACTACTGTGACCTTGAATTACTTTTTATTTATTTATTTATCTTTATTTTTATTTTAAAAAGTACATGTCAAGTTAGAATATTCAGAGTTTATTGACATAAAAAACTCTACAAAAGTTAAGACAAAGCTTAGGAGTAGAGCAGTGGCTGAAATAGCTCACCCTTGAATAACTTCGTAAAGATTATACTAACTCTCCACATATTTGGGCATCAGGTTATGGGGCAGTAGGCATATATTTTGAATCAAAGCAAATGTTGTCATTTAAACTGTTTTTCTTAATTACTTTCACCTGCTCTCCTTAGCCATGCCAAATAGACCCTCACCTGCACCAAAGGCTCTAGAATAAACAGACTGCATTTCATAGGAAGAAAAGATTATTTCAAATTGAACATGTACTTTGTTAGTTTTGTTTTATCTGGTTTTAACAGGTTTGCTGGCCAAATCTATATAGACGAATACTGCATTCACTCATTAAGCTTTATATTCAGGGACTTTTAGTGCCTGTAGTATACAGTGTCCTAAATGTTTTGAGAGATAAAAAGAGAGGAGAATGATTTCCCCACTTTACTTTTTTTTGGGGGGGGGGGTGTTGGCGAAGTTTTGACTTCTATATACATTGCATATAGTTTTTAGATGAAGACCTATGGTCAAAGTCACCATCTTAAGGTTGACTTTGATGGGATACCTTGAGAAACAGTAAACTGTTGGGACAGGTCGTGCAAATTGATCAATGTACGTGCCTCTGTTCCTCAGATGAAGGGAGAAATGTGGGGTTTTTGTACAGTCCTCCCGAGAAGAATTCATTCATTGCCAGGGACAGTGATCTCCAGTTATATCTGGATGTTTGAATGTATGATTTGAGTATAGGGAAATTGTATGAATCAGTTTTCTTTTCTAGGATATAACAAAATGAGACTGGCCAGGTGATCTGGGGCAATGTGGGTTATATCCTTTTCTCCCAAACAATGATTAGTGCATTGGAGAGACAGCATGGGAGTTCGGAGTACAGTTTCAGAATTAGTCAGATGATCTCAAACTCAGGTTCTATCAGTTACCAGCTAAGTGGGCAAATTACTTTATCTTTCCTGAGTTGAACTAACTGTGAATTAGGCATAGTTTCACCCAGGTAGGATTTGTTATAATTCAAATAGTCTGTAAAATTCTTGGGATAGTTCTAAGATTCTTAGGACAGTTCTGGCCCATTGCAAGTACCACATGAGTGGAAGCTGCTGTTATCATCATCCCTAGAAGTGCCTGTGTTTTGAAGTGATAGCTGTGAATTCTTTTCTAAAGGTGGTAGGAGAATGTTTCTCAATATATATGATCCCCATAGATCTGGCAGGTGTTCACACTGTTTGAGAAGGTGAGAAACACACCCAGATTCTGTGGGAGCAACCACTGGTGTCTCTGCCACAGGAAATCACTAGTGTCCAGGATGGATACCGTGAGAAGATGCTTGCCCATTTGAGCCACTATTAGAGGTTGAGGGTGGCATTAGAACAAGAGACAGAGGGTTTGCTCCATCTAGTAGGTGTCATCCTGGAAGGAGAGGGTTATCTTGACCCTCTACTACTGGAAGGACCAAGATAACCAGCTTTCCATTAGACACTTCACTGAGGTGAGAACACAATAATTTCCTGCTATAGATCTTTGTGGAAATAGAAGCAGAAATTAGAAATTTTCTTTGGGGTTCATGCCAGTTATGAAAATTCTTAGTAACCTGGACATCTGGTTCCTAGCTGGAAGGTGTATTTAGAGCAGAAGAGGTTCCATTTTAGAGATGTACCCAGAATTTTTAGCTTGCTAATGCCTATGTATGATTTTGTTGTGTTTAGGAGGTGGTTTACCTTCTTGTTAGCCAAAATGTCTGCAGACCCAGAGCTTGGATGTCTCCCGAGAGCTGGTTAGAAGTATAGAACTTGGAATACATCCCTAACCTACTAAATCAGAACCTGTGACTTAACAATGTTATTTGCATGTCTATTAAAGTCAGTTAAGTCAATGGTCCTGTTAAGACTAATGTGGCTACAAGTGTTTTCCCATTGGATGTCATACTAATCAGAACTTGTTGGAGCAATAGCACTCTAGCCAATGGACAGCTGTGCCCAAGCAGGAACTTACAGTCTTGGGAGTGTCTCTAGGTGCTGGGGATGAGCCTTCCATGAGGACACTCTCTAAGGTGTATCTCTCTAAGATGTTCCACCATCAGGACAAAAGGACAGTATGACATCAGATATGTTGAGGGGAGAATTCTGAGACCACAGCTTCCTAAGGAACACTGGGACATAGGCCCCTTCACCTCTCCAAGACACCAGGGAAGGGAAAGTGGAGCTGTTGGGTGAGTCAGCATTTCTCCACACGCAGCTCAGCAAGAGCGACTGCTTAGAGCTCACTTGTTCAGGGAGAAAGGTAATTTTCTTAATATCAAGCATTATAATTTTCTAAGTATTTTCCACTTTGAAAGTGACAGTCACTTCTAACACCCACCTTCTCCACATAACATACACACCCAAATGAACAAAATGAATAAAATCTAACTTGTTAGAGAGAAAGAAAAGCATCTGATCCATTTGAAAAATGAGTCCAATTTGTCAGCAGGCATGTGGGATTTATCCAAACTGTTCAGAATTAGATCTGAATCTGTACATTTTGACATTCCATCCAGGTAGAAGCAAAGCCATGTGTGAGCCCAGGCTGACAAAATGTTTTAAAGGACAGGAAATGAGGAATAGTAGCAGTAAAGTAGCAAGTTACTCTTGACACTGCCAGACAGTGGAGGAGCTGGAACCCTTCTTTAAATATAGGACCAGGCCTGAGAATTGTACAGAAAGGTCCAACCTACTGTTTTGAGGAACTCATTGCCAGTGGAGATTTGGTTGAACATCCATGCAAAGGATAATCTTATTCTGCAGTTGAGCGTGAATGTGGGGCAGAGATGAAGTGCTTAGTTCAGGGTGGGGACCAAAGCAGACACTCTGCAAAGGAGCAGGTGCCTAGGAAGGTGAGAGAAGGCCCTTCCCACCTCTTCTGAGCTGTTTCCTTTATTGTTGGTTGAGGTACCTGGGAAAGCATGGAAATCTCCCAGCCTGGGAGAAACTATTGGCTCAAAGATGTGCATGGCAAGAGTTAAAGCAACTGGAGTGCATTGGGTTGAGCAGGTAGCATGGAAATGAGAGGGAGGGTGGAGGCTCATGGGAGTGTCTGAAAGCATTACTGAGCAAGAGAATGTCCCGTCTTATTCTGGGTTGCAGCAGTCGGGTTGCAGCAGCCAGCAACCCAGAATAAGACGGGACATTCTGCAGCAGGTCTAGATTCCACAGATGAAGACAGCATTCGAAGGCTCTAACAAGCTGGGGACTGTGTGGGCAGAGGAGAGCAACAACTTCTACACAAACGCTGCAGAAAACATTTTTGCCTGCAAAGTTGATATAAAAAAGAAGCAGTTGTGGCTTCTTTAAGTTCCTTGTGTGTGTGTGGTGTGTATTAAGCCCTTGAAGCACATCCCAGAAATGGTTAAGTCATGGTACCTATAATTTAGCAGAACAAGGACCACAACTAGGATATCTAGCTGTTTGTTTGCTTGTCAGAAATGTCTAAATAATTCTGAAAGTCGGGAATTTTTTTGGTACTACAGTCTAAGTGGGAATGTTATAGTGGAGAGAAGAAAGGGAGTGATTTATTCCACATTCAGCAGATTAGTGCTTTGGCTTCATTGAGTGTTGTCTGGATTTAATTTAACACAATTATTAATGAACAGTTCATCATTCAGTATGAACGATTGCGAATGAACAAGATGATTCACATCAGGCAGGCAGCTGCTATCAGTGCATTTCCCATCACCATGTCTTACTGATCTTTCAAATAAAGTTTTGTACTCCAGAATGGTCAAATTTGCAGGGAAGGCTGTATTTCTCAGATGACCATCATAAATGAGAAATGGCAAGAAATCTTCTGAGGTAGTGAGTCTCAGGTGGCAGCGTGTTTTGTATTGATTCCAATTAATACAAATAGGTAAGATGTGTTCTCATTGTAGAGGGAACAGGATTGAAGGTTGCAGCTTGAGTCATTCACCAGGAAGGAAATTTCTCCAAGGAAAATAACAACGATTATACTATTAATAAGTTAAATTTGTGCCAAGCACTGGTCTTCTGCTTGGTTCAGGAAATTACAGCCCTTTGGTCAAATTTAGCCCGCTGCCTGTTTTTGCAATAAAGTTTTATTGCAACCCAACCATGCTCATTTGCTTGTATATTATCTATAGCTGCTTTTCTGTTTGAATAGTTCAGAGAAAGACTGTGTTGCAAAGCCTAAAATAAGCGCTTTCTGGCACATTGAAGAAAACCTTTGCTGGTATGTGCTCTAGCGTTTATCTGTCTTAACAACCCTAGCGGATATTCTTTGTCCCCTATTAGGAAACTGAGGCAAAGAGAATTCCTGCAGACTGCTCAAAATCACACAGCCTGTGGATGGAAGAGCTGGGATTCTAGTTTCCTCAGTCTGTCTTTAAAGCCCATGCCTCTTAAAACTCTGCTTTACTGTTGACAGAGATTTATTTTGTATTTAGATTTTCGATTTTCTTCTTTCCTCTTGCTTGCTTTAAAATCCTATTCTAGGTCTCTTACAATAATTCTATTTCCTTGGTTCATTTAAAAGTGGGATAGGGAATTAAGAACTGATTTCTATTCCTTTTAAGGGAGTCAGGAGGTTCTGGAACTGGGCTTATTAAATTCTAACTTGCTTTATGGGATAAGGAAACCAGTTGTGTGGGGTGTGATAACATCTGAGAATAAATTCAAGTAGATATTATTTATTGAGTACTTCCTGCATGGGAAGTTAGGCAAAAACTAATTCACCTTGCTTACATGAAAAGAGGTTGTGGTTTTGTAGAAAAACAGATAAATATAGCGGAGTCTTGAACAACATGGGGGCTGGGGAGACTGACTGTCCCTATAGTGAAAAATCTGCCTATAACCTTTGACTCCCCAAACACTTACTGACTAATGGCCTACTGTTGAACAAAAGCCTCACCAATAACGGTTAGAATGACATATGTTTTGTATGCTATATTTTTATGATGATGATAAAGTAAGCTAGAGAAAAGAAATGTTATTAAGAAAATCATAAAGAAAAGAAAATATATTTACTATCTATTAAGCGGAATCGGATCATCATAAAGGTCTTTATTTTTGTTGTCATCACATTGAATAGGCTGCATTTAAATAAGAATCCCAGGTAATTCTTATATATCCCACAGTTTGAGAAGCATTGAATGATAGTTTTAAAAAGAAATAGAGGGGAATAGTAATGCAGGTGAGGCCTGATGAGGGTCTGAATATTGATATCTGGGCTGCAGGGAAGGACCATTAGATTTTGGAAGTATTTTGGAAATAAAAATTGATCAGAATTGGTCCTTAAGTGCATGTGAATGGCAGTAGCAAAGGAAAGGGAAATACCTTTCGATTTTAGAAGTATTTTGGAAATAAAAATTGATCAGAGTTGGTCATTCAGTATATGTGGGTGGTGGGTAGCAAAGGAGAAGAAGATACCTTTTCTTATTAAAAAAAGTTCTGACACAGGTTATTCACGTGAGATAGAGAAGATTTTTCTCCCACCCCAAACTATACCTCTTCCTGCCTTTTTCCTAGGTCACTTCAGAGTCTTGCTGAACAACTTCCTTGTTCTTCACTCTGAAATGCCTGCCAGTTTGGAAATAAGTACCCAAGTTAGTTGCCTAGAAATTCAAAACCATGCCCAAATTTAGTTCCCCTGAAACTTGAAGTGATGTCCAGAGTAGCTTGTTGGAATGTGTATTTATTGAAATGAGGAGCCTGACAGGTAAAATGCTATTTTTGAAATTTTCTTGCCAAATGCGAGTGATGTGGAGCGTGGCAGAAAGGGCCATTTAGTTCAATTAGAATCTGTTCTGTGGGAAGTTTGGTCACCAGAGAACAATAAAAATTTGTTCATGAATCAATATCGTAACAATTTTGGGGGGAGGAGTAAGAAAATGTTATTTGGTTGATTGTTTTTGTCATGTCACACTTCTGTTGATCAGATCCTCCATACGACATCCTAAGAGTTTGTGACTCCATAGCTAACCTGTCATGGACCATCCAAGCGTGGGTTCAGAGGTCCATCCTGTGTATTTGAAGGACACACATTTGATGATACAGTTTGCTTTGGGTGCTCTGAGTAGCACAAGAGAAGAGCTTGAAACTCTCTTGAGATTCTAACAAAGTCCCAAGCAACGTGCTTATTAAAAAGAACATTGCTGAAGGAGTCATCAGCTGGGTTTTGCCTCTGGTCAGTTACGTGACCTTGGCCCAGTGCATGATCAGGTGCTAATGTTGAAAAAGACATGAATTTAACTCTCAAGGAGTGTATTCTTTAACTGGAAAGAAAGGAACTTATTCTCTGGCATTTGGCTTCAAGGAAGAAGTGCTATTTGAGAGAAAAGGATAAATTTAAAGGATAAATTAGGTTTTCAGGTATAGGAGGTGGTGGAAGGGCTGGCCCCAGCAGAGACATGATTGAAAGACAGAGGCAATTTTATATTGAAGGGATTGAAGATTATACAGGAGAAAGTTAGGTGTTATTGGTGGAAAGCAGATCCTACAGGGCCTTATAGATTAGCCATGGGAGACTGTATTTCTCTCTAGGCTATGGGTGTCCAACCTTTTTTCTTTTCTGCTGCACATCGGAAGAATGAGAGTTGTCTTGGGCCACGCGTTAAATACACCAACACGAACGAAAGCTGATTAGCGTTAAATACACCAACACGAACGAAAGCTGATTAGCTAAAAAAAAAGTCTGTATATGCAAAAGTTTGTAATATTCAACACCACAGATAAATAACAACGATAACAACAAACCTCATAAAATCAGCATGCAGCCCCCAGGTTGCAGGTTGGACGCTCCTGCAAACAGGCAGTGCTTAGGAATTAAGAGACAAGGAAAGGTGATGGGCGACTTTGGAGGTGGTATGAAAAGGAAAGGGGGCTAAACTATAATAGCATAGTAGCCGCTAGAATATTCAGGAAGGGGACAGGATGAAATGCACTTGGAAAGCGAGATCTGCAGGACTAATCGCATGTGGGGAAAAGGAGATAGGAATTCCGCGAGAAGTTGTTCTCGAGGACTGTTCATCCCTGTCCTTTTTGGTGTGTATGTGCTATGCTTCAGCTCTGAATTTAGTTTTGGAGTTGCTCTACTTCCTGGCTGTGTGCCTCTCCCTGACACTCCATTTTTTCTTCTCTACAGTCGGAATAGCAAACGTGCTGGTTGTGAACAGCACCTTTAAAGTGCTTACAGAGTGTCTGGCACATGCGGAGAAGTTAGCTTACAAGTGTTAGTTCCCTTATTTCCAATTCCCACCCCATCTACTGAGGCAGGAGAAAATAATTCACAAGGAATGTCAAAACAGCGATGTACCCTGGGAACACCCAAGTATCTTGAGCTGAATTCTCTCACTCTAGTATACTGGTAGTTATCAATTGAAGAGGGCTAGACATCCAGGCTTTCAACATCCTGAATGCACAGCTCAGTCTAATGAGTAAGGTCCTCACTTCCTACTGAACTAGGACTTGGGAAAGCTGGCCAGTAAAGGCTGACCAAAGGCCATCAGGCTGTACCTCTGTCCAGGGCAGCTACACTCCTCTTCTGTTATTTGACTTGTTCTATTGCAGACGATGTACAGGGCAGAGGTGAGTTGCAATGGTGAAGAGAGAATGTGTATATATATATACACGTACACAGATAGGACTGAAAGCAGTGCAAAGGGGTCTTCTACTGATAGGAAGTTTAGTGAGGCAGGATTTGTTCCTGATGCCGTTACCATCCTATCTGAGCATCTCTCAAGTTTTCCCAGTCCAGCTCCAGTTTCAGTGAGGATGGTGTGAGCTTTCTGTGCCCCAGATATTCTCCCTCCTTACAGCTAATATGTAGGTTACTGACTGACCCAGCTGCAAGTTCCCAGGTGTGGCAAGTTCCAAACAGGCAAAAACTGCCTAATTTTGTAATTAACTTACTTCCTCTTTTTTTCTTCCTGTTTAAGGCTCCTGGGAATACCACCTCTTAGAATTTTTGGAGAATAAGAAGTTAAACTAGGATAGTCTGAATCTGGTTTTTTTTTGTTTTGTTTTTGTAAAGGAGAGATTTGAGTGTAATTATTCCTATAACTCAACGGAATGGCTTTTTCTTTCTTTGGAACTATACAACAGAAACAAAATAAGAAGAATCTATCTTAATTTTAAAGATAACTCTTACCTAAAGAAGAAAATCATTATCCCTGGCCAGAAGAAGAGTGCACCAGGAACTTTAGAGGATGGAAACAAACTTAAGCACCTTGTACATTTTAGTGAATTGTAAACACGTAATAGATGACTGAAAAGGGCTGGCCAGAAGACTGTGAGATGGTCCAGGTGAGAAGCAACTAATGAATAAACACAAATCTTGGTGATAGGTAGGTTAGATAGCTGTGAACTTTCTAAAGGTTAAATGAATAATAACAAGATTTTGTTAATGCACCAAAGCGAGTTTAAACCATGAAATATATGATACAAATAAGCAAGTAACTTTAATTGGGCATAATAAAAAATATTGAGGTGTAAAAAATATTGAGGTATAATTAAAATAATATTCAGAACAAGAGAACAGTTAGAATTTGTCTCAAAAACAAATGATAGTTGCTTGGTGATTTCATTGTTATTCTGAAAGAGAATTCTCTTAATATAATGCATTAGGCAGTTTGCCAAATGAACTGGGTTGTAGGCCAATTGTCAGTCTAAGGATTCCCTGGAAACAAGAAACCTGGGCTCTCCCAAAAGACGGCTTTAGTAACAATGGAAGACGAGCATAAGTCTTCAGATCAAGTCTACCATGGCACCAGGTACACTGAATGATGATTCAACTGTCTGCTATCAGGAGTTGACTCTGTTTTTCCTCCTGTCAATCCTTTGGTTAATATTGATTTACTATAGAAGCATAACTGGCAGGCTTAAGAAAAAAATTAAGTTAAATACATAATTTACATTCCATTATTTTTCTCAGCAAATGGCTTTATGGGAAAGAAAGTTTAAGTTCTGACCAAAGATGATACTTGCCTCTGGATGACCCAACTGAGTTCTTTTTGATTGCCTTCACTACCGGTGACCTTTGTTGATTATGAAGTGTTGGTTATGAGCTTCATTGCTAAGATAGAGAAAGAAGCAAATATTTCACTTATGCTTGAGTAGGTCTGTAAACCTTGGATACCATGAAAAGTATGCGCAGAGCTTTTCTTTTGCTCATCAGCTGTCGTTAGTGTTTGTTTATTTAATGTATGACTCAAGGCAACTCCTATTCTTCCAGGGGTTTGCAGCAAGGAAAAAAAGAAGTCATATACTCCTGCTTTAGGCTATAACCCCCCCCCCCCACCCACCAGTGCTCAATGTGATATTCATCCACCCCAACTTGTTTTGGAAGCTCTGGTTCATGTCCCAACTGTGAGGGGGAAGTGTCCGTGAAATATAATGGGTTCTTTAGTGGAGGTGTCTAGGAGATAGCTCAGAAGCCTACCAAATGGGGAGTTGGAATAGCAGCTATTTACCATTTATCTTATTCTTCTTGTCAAGGTCAGAGTATTATCTTCTGGATGACATGTTTGGTATATTATCCTCTGAATATAACATTATGCAAACAACTAAAAATTATGCAAGTATTTTTAAAATGTATCATGGGAAGCAGGACGATTGTATAATAGCTACAGAAAGTTAGGCACCATTATTATTAGAGCTTTACCAAGGCCAGCTAAACACGTCTGATTAACTGGGCATTTATTCTGGCTGAGACAAACTTGCATGGAGGTAGGGAACATTTGGATGTACTACTGTGAATAATGAGCATTATCACTTCATTAAAGTAGGTCAAGGTAAGCAAATGTGATAGTTTTTTCCCCACATACTATAATTACCAAGGGCAATTCAGTAGGTTTTAGTCCTGTATATATCTAGACCATAAAATTATATAATAAGTAGTCATTCATTGCAAGTGATTAAAAATAAATGTCTCTAGACAGATTAAAGGAGCAGAGATACAGAGTAAAGCACCAGGATCCAACTATTTATTATATCTATTCTCATAATTAAGGAAGGCATAAATTAAAAACCTATTCTTAAAAAATATAGAGGCATCATGATATAGCCAAAGGAGTACTGGTCTCAGAATTAGACAACCAGGTTTGAGACATCACTGCTTAGGCCTTCATCAGTGTGGCCTCAGGTAAACAATGTATTCTCTTTAAGTCTTGGTTTGCTTATTTGAACCTGGATGATAACAGCAAACCTTTACAGTATTTTTTGCATATAGACATGCAGAGTTCTAAACAAATGAGTTTTAATAATAAAGGTTTTTTTAAAAAGGGAACAATAAAAGCAGAGCAGAAAGACAGCACCAAATGACAGAGATCTCTGTAAGAGCTAACATGTCTGCACTCTGGGAGGCTGAGGAGGGTGGATCGCTGAAGCTCAGAAGTTGGAGACCAGCCTGAGCAAGAGCGAGACTCCATCTCTACTAAAAATAGGAAAACTAGCTGACGTGTGGTAGGGGCCTGTATTTCCAGCTATTTGGGAGGCTGAGGCAAGAGGATAGTTTGTCCCCAAGAGTTTGAGGCTGCTGTGAGCTATGACACCACAGATCTCTACCCAGGGCAACAGGCAACAGAGTGAGACTCAGTCTCAAAAAAAAAAAAAAGAAAGAGAAAAAGAGGTTGACATGTCTGAGTGTGCAAACCTGAAATCTGCCCCTCTGAGAGGAAGATCAGCCTGCCTGGGGGGAACAAGCTGGGCAAAAATAGAAGAGCCAGCTACACACACGCAGCCCCCTGACACGTGCAATAAGTATTGACTTTGCGATCTGTGACTTTAGGAAGAAAGACTTTGTTGTTGTTATTTCCTTGCCTGCCCACCTGGTTTCTCATTCTAAGTTTGTGTGTTGGTGGCCAATGGTTTACTCTATAAGAGTAGTAATCTTGTGGGTTATTTTTTGTTGGTTTAATTAGTTTGTGATAATCTAGAATGAAAAACACTCATTTAATGCTCCCAGGGAACTCTTGCTAGCATTAAACTTTAAAATCAATTAGTGTTGAAAGTACTCACTTGCTGTAGGAAGTCAATCAGCCTACCCATGTTTCACTTCTGCAGGTGTGGAGATGCAGAGCTTGCCCCCAGGTCTCCCCAGATAGCACACAGGTTAGCAACAGAGCCAGAGAAGGCTGCAGGATTTGGGGTTTTCCCACCTGCTTTATCTACTGGAAGTTAATTGAATGTTTTGTGAAATATCCTAAATGTGTCTGTTACTCCACACAAATAATAGCATGAAGGAAAAAGGAGACCTTAGAATGTAGCAAGGGCAGGTAGATGTCTGGAAAAACTTTCAGAGGGAGTTGTAGAGATCTGGTAAAATACATGAGAAAGTCTGCAGTGATCACTTTCTAAATAGGAAGGCTGGGTAGGGCAGGGGGTGGTGGCTCATGCCTATAATCCTAACACTCTGGGAGGCCAAGGTGGAAGGATGGCTTGAGCTCAGGAGTTCTAGATCAGCCTGAGCAAGAGCGAGACCCTATCTCTACTAAAAATAGAAAAACTAGTTGGATGTCTTGGCTGGTGCATTTAGTGTCAGCTAGTAGGGAGGCTAAGGCAGAAGGATCCCTTGAACCTGGAAGTTTGAGGTTGACGCCATGGTACTCTAGCCTGGGCAACAGAGTGAGGCTCTGTCTTAATTAAAAAAAAAAAAGGCAGGGTATATAATTTTTTCCGCATTTAAAAGGATGCCTATCTGGAAGTTCTGGAGGTGCACAAAGTTAGTGATGAAAGAATGCATCTCGTAACTTGGTGGGGAAGTGGAAAGGACAAGTCAGTGTGAAAGGTGCATCAGCTGGCACTGTGAGGAACTGCATCTTCAGTCAGGGTGGAAAAGAATGGGTGAGAGGGTCTTTCTGGTTTTAGACTAGGTTCTAGTGTTTCTGTTGTTCTTTTGTTATCATACTACTCTTCAGGGCAAATTTGCCATCCATTACTAAATCTCCAAAAGTAACATTTCCCATTATTTTTCAGAACAAGCCTTATGTACATTACAAATATTTTGAGTGGCAAGTTGAATTATTGGGGGAAAATTATTTCCTCTGTAATTAAGTTTGCCTTGTAGGTTATAATGTCAAAATGAGAGAACAGATTTCAGTTCACCCTGCAGAAGCTGGAGTTATTACACAAAAATAACAAAAAGAATTAAAAAAATTTTTTTTATGATTGTGAATGAGCTGTGAGGAACGTTCCAGTGCAAATGTCCTTATAGTAAAATGATATTTTTTTCCTTCTGGGTAGATATCTAGTAATGAGATTGTGGTATCAAATGGAAGGTTTACTTTTAGCTTTTTGAGGATTTGCCATACTTCTTTCCAAAGAGGCTGTATTAGTTTGCAGTCCCAACAACAGTGTAAAAGTATTCCCTTCTCTTCACATCCATACCAGCATCTGTAGCCTTGGAACTCTGTGACGTGGGCTATTCTCACTAAGGGTAGGTTATATCTCAGGGTGGTTTTGATTTGCATTTTTCTGATGATTAGGGAAAATAAACATTTTCTTATGTGTTTGCTGGCCATTTGTCTGTCTTCTTCAGAGGAGGTTCTGTTTGTGTCTCTTGCCCACTTACAAATGGGATTGTTTGCTCTTTTCTTGTTGATTAGTTTGAGTTCTCTGTAGATTCTAGTTTTCAGCCCTTTGTCAGATTTGTAGCATTTGTACCTTCATAACAATCTGAAATTAAAAAGGACAATTTTTTTAATTTGAAGTTTTCAAATTAAAATATTAATACAATTTCTACAATAGTAATACAATCTCATTGGAACACTTATAACAGTATTGCACAAAGACATATAAAAACAGAGATAATCACTCATCTTCCCTCTATTGTTATCTTAATGTTTACCCCATGATATGCATCCTTCCACCTACCTCCTTATTTATACATATAAACAAATTTAAAAGGGACAAAATCTTAGATAAAACCAGAGAATCTCAAAGTGTTTGAGACTTTTTAGCAGAATCAGAAAAAAAAAAAAACCCTACCTTTCTTGGGGGGGGTAAATCTTAACATAGAAGGTTCTAGACTGAAGCTTGGGGGCTTCCAGTTAGGCATCTTTTTAATTTGGAAAGATTATAAACCCTATTTTCTTACTGAGAGTCTGGGGGAGGTCAAAAAAGGCATCAGAAGAAGCATATCTAGAAAAATTTATTTCTAGAGAATTAGTCCTGCTCCGAATCCTAGAAGTTAGATAATCAGAATTCTTCCTGCCACCCTCATCCCCCATTTCCTGCGCAGAGAGGGGTATACAGTGACATATCAGTTTGTCAGTTGGTCACTATCATGTATTCTCAGGTCAGCTTTAATCACGAAAGTGTATTTAACATACATCTTTGTGGGCATGGCTGTACAATACAAATCTTGAGAAATCAAGCTGACGAGAAACATAGCCCTAACTTCCAGACCATAGAAAAAGAAGTCAAGACTCCAGAGGGAGATGAACCAGTAGAATAAGTAACAAAATGAACCACGGACATAATATATGTGCAATGTGTGTGGTTTGCATTCTGTGGGATGATTGTCTGGAGCAGGGCACATATGAACAACACAGGCCTGGAAAGAGATAGCCACCTTGCTTCTAGACATGCTGCTAACTCTATCTGGTAGGTACAACACAGGGAGAGCTGGGATGAAAAGTATTTTTCTCAGTAAAGTTGAAACTTCAGCTTCAATCCAGTGAGGTATAATTCCACTATGGCAGGGTTATTTAAAAAAAAATTGGGGGGGGGCTACCCAAATTGTAAGATAACAAATACCATTATAGCCCAAGAATGTATATGGCTATTCCATGGGAGAATTTGAGGAAAAAAATCTTTTCCCTCATCTGCGCTCTTCTCCCTCTCTCTTTCCCTCCCTTCCTTTCTTCATTCCCTTTCCTCCCTTTCCTTTCTTTTCTTTTCTTCTACATGTTCATCTATTTATATATGGTTTGTATGTATGTATATACATCTTTATGTAAATGTATATATACATGTACCTGGATATAAGAGGTCTATCTCTCAACCAAAAAATGTTTGAAAGACATGTGGTGAATAATAATTGCATTCATTCTCTTAAATGGGAAAATTGGATATTTCTTACTCTTGTGATAATTGGTTTTATTTTCAGAAAGATCGACAGTAGACTGCTTTTATACATTTCCTAGTGGGACACAATAACATAGGCCAGGCTGGGTTTTCATTGGGTTTTATTGGGTTCAGCCGTTATCCTTGGAGCTCTCTCCTTCCCATTGGGCATTTATCTATCTGAAGTTTTCTAAAGCAAGCATTAAACTTGCTACTCTGTAAAATATCAAATACCTTCAACCCCCATCTCCACCCTGGTATTCATAAATACATCGTGTCCAAAAATAAATAATGTAAATACATAGATAAATAAGGGTGATCTCAGAGGTTATAGAATGTCTATGTTGTTCTGCCCTCTGTGAATAGGTATGAAAAGCTATGAATGACTATCTGCTGACAATTGGTAGATATATTGGACTTCAAAAATGTTGTTTTCTTACATAGAGTAGGTACAGATTTACTAGTACCTATCTATGCTATGGATGAAGAGTCAGTAATGATGCTGACTGTGGAAAGAAATAGAAACCTATATTCTGAGGTCAAGAAATCCTGTAACTGTTCACTAGGGCTTCAGAGTAAATGACAAGTTCCAATACATCTTTTGAAATGCTTGAAAAAAATTAGTGTATTATTTGTATTTATTTTTTAAGCTTGAGAAAAATAATATGGCTAATGCCAACTGAAATGTTGCTACTAAAGATTAATTATGAGTATGTAATATGTCAAGTACTTTTCAGTCTTCGTAGATAATTAAGTAATAGTGATGCAAGACAGAAAGATCATACTGAGCAATGGGAAGGCAAAGAGTCTCTTAAGCTTTTCATTCATTGTGATAGCCAGTGAGCTTTTTGATATGTTTATTATTGTAAAATGTCTTTGGAACCACCAATTATTTCTTCCTGTATATGATTATAATTTTGAATATTATCTGGGAAACTTCTAGAAGCATAATCTGCCAAGCCAACTTGTATGCAGCATTTGTAAGTACTCTCTATGAGACCATCCAGAAGATGTCTTAGTTTTTGACTCATTCTCTCTAGCCCAGTTGTGTGTCAAACTGAAGGACACATTTGACTACTGCATTGGGAAAAATGGATTTGTTCTTTTTATCTCTGTCAGTTTCCCTTTATTCACACATTTAAAATAATTTCTCTCTTGTTTCTTTTTGAGCCACAGCTGTGTTATTCAAGTACATTATTTTTCAATAAAGAAAATATACTGCAGTGACATTCTGAATCATTTTGGTTTTTGTTGGTATTGTTTATTTTAAATCTAAAGATTCAGTCGCATGGTGGGTAATAAATGAGAGGCTTTGACAGAACTAATACAAGGGTACCTTCCATTAAAGGGACCAGTCAAATTGCACATTCAGTAATTCTCCATTTGCCCATAATGGTGATTTGTGTGGATTTTTCTAAGAGCACAAAGTTTTGGTAAAAATGCTCACAGGTTGGGAATATTTCTAAACATTTGGCAGCATTGGGAGTCATTTAAGAAACTCAGAATATCTCTATGAGGTATGTCCTTTATTTCATTGTCTAAACAAAAGCAAATCTCCCAAGGTCACCCTCTAAAAATTGGAACAACCAACAAATATCCTATTGTAACCCTTATGTCTTCCTCTTAGCAGGCAATGTTTTCTAGTTAAAAGAGCTATTAGAGTTTTCTTGCAGACTGTAAGAATTTACAGCAGTCATTGAATACTCCAAGAGGGCTCCGGGAATTTAGAGGGACACACTATCCAGTAAACCCGACACAACAGAAAACATCTCAATCCTGTATTATGGCCATTTAAGAATGGAATACAAAGAAATGGGGGAAAATAACTTGAGAGTTACTCTTGAAAGTGTCACTTCACTTTCACGGAGTGACAGCTACATTTAAAAAATTTTTAACATACCACTATTGGCAAGTAGCACTATTTTACAAAGCTGTGTAAAACAAAGCCTATGCTATGCTGTAGAAACACCACCAACCAACCCTCCTCAAACTCCCAAACCAAAAAACCCCTAAGGTGAACACAATAGGATATTATGGCTGCTTGGTCAGAGCAGTGCCAATGCGTAGAGGGGCTCGGCTCACATAGTTCTCTAGGGTCAGGCTCAGGCTCCTTCCATTTGTGACAGCTCCACCTTCTCCAAGGTAGCTGCAAAAAGGGGAAGTGAGAATAGAGACTCAAGCAGTGAGATTTTATATGTCATTACAGAATGTTTTATCATGCCCACCCACTCTCCATTGGCTAGAGCTGCCATATGGCTCAACCCAGCTGCAACAAGGTACAGAAAAATGAGCCGTCCTGTGTGCCCAACAGGAAAATGAAACAGTTTTGTTGAACACATGATGTAAGCAGTTGTTGTTTATCTTTGTGTTATTCATTGGCACCAGCAAAGATATCAGCTAGTTCAAATCTTTTTAACTTTATTAAAAAGTAGTGGGGAATAATTAGAATTATTCAATAGTTATTAAGTTCTTAGTACATGCTGGAAACTTTACAATGCTTTCTTAATTTGGTGCTTACTAACCTGTGTATGAAGTAAATGCTATTATTATCACTCATTTTTCAGATGAGAAAAAGAAAATTTAATAAAGAAGTTGTTAAAAACTTGTTTGGTAAGTGACAGAGCTGGGTTGGATCCAGCCATTTGCTGCCAGTGCCTGGGATCTTACTCATTGAGCCATATTGCTTCACCAAACAAACATTTAATCTCGTATGTGTTCGTTTGGGTTTACTCTTTGTCTTGATTCAGAAACAGGTGCTTCACCCATCTGCACCTAATTTGATGATCTACAAAAGAGGGGAAGAAATGTCTACTTCCTCCTACTCCCTTGGCATTTCAAACCAAATGGCGTAATGGCTATGAAGTGTACTAAATTCCCTCCAGTAAAATTGTACAGTATCCTTATTTAAATGTTATTTGTTTTTTGAATAGGTAATACATTCACCTAATTCATGTTTAAAAAGGTACAAAAGGATCTAGAGTGAAAACTCTTCCCATCATTCTGTCCCTTTGCCACCTATTTTCCCAACACAAAAGCAATCAATATTACTATATTAATCTGCACACTTTTATATTGCATTGTTTATATAATTTGTAAATTCTTCAAAAGATAGGATGTATTTCTAAACTAATTCTTTATTCTTTTTATTTATTTATTTTTTTTGAAATGGAGTCTCAAGCTATGCCCCTGGGTAGAGTGCCACGGCATCACAGCTCATAGCAACCTCCGACTCTTGGGCTCAAGCGAGTCTCCTGCCTCAGCCTCCCAAGTTGCTGGGACTACAGGCACCCCCCACAATGCCCGGCCATTTTTTGGTTGCAGCCATCATTGTTGTTTGGCAGGCCCAGGCTGGAGATTAGAACCCACCACCTTAGGTGTATGTGGCTGGCGCCTTAGCCACTTGAGCCACAGGTGCCGAGCCAAATTCTTTATTCTTTTGCAATTAACATTTTAGTTTAATGATAAGTCTATATTCATATGTAGAATTTCCTCATTCTTTTTTTATGTCGTGTAGTTATTAATTGTAGGAATATATTCTGATTTTATTTAGCCAATTCACTCTTGCTGGATATTTAAGTTGCTTATAGTATTTTTGCAGTGTTTCACATGTTTATATTTGTAGGACAAATTCTTAGAAGTGATGCCATAATAAATTAAAAATAACATTTAAATTAATATCTTTGCATTTAATGATTGAATTTGGTATTAGTGGTTGTAGTGTACAACTGAGAATATCATGGTAAAGATCAAGGCATATAATATCCTTTTGGCCATCTCAGAATGCAGCTGCTGTTAAAAGAAATGAAATGATCAGGAGCATCAAATTCTAAAAATTCTTGGTCTAGGTCTTCCTTATTTAGGTGTTTGGCTTGTTCCTTTTCTAGCTTCTTGATCTACACATATAAATAATTATTAGAATTTCTATTTGTTATAAAACATTGCTGGAAGGGACCATGACTCCAAATAAAGGGTTTATGAAGCCAGTTTAGGTGACATTTTGAATAATAATCATACTATAATGTTTGTAATTTTGCTTAATTTTAAATTATAAGCCAACAGCACAGGCCTGTAGATACAGTCAATTTGTTTCACAATTTCCTCCTAGCATCTAAAATAGAAACTACAGGTATCAATGGCTCAAATAAGTCAGAAGTTTATTTCTCTGGTAAGTGATCTAGTGCTTCTATGATGAATGTCCCAGGCTCCTTCCACCTTGTTACTCTGCCATTTTCAATGTGTAGTATCCATTTCAATTGTCAAAGATGGCCATTTAGCTCCTCTCATCCCTTCCATAGTCCAGAGAGCAGGAGGGTAAAAAGGAAAAGAGAGCATGCTATTCTCTCTAAGGGCACAATTTGGAAGTCCAACATATTTTTTCATAATCCTCTAATGATAATTTAGTCACATGGTCACATATACTTACAATAAACATTAATAAAAGAGGTTTTTATTTTGTTAGGGAAGCATGTTTCCTTATGGCTAAAACACGAACTTTAATATGAGAGGGAAGAAGAGAATGGGAGGGACGAACAACAGTCTCTGCCACAGCTCATTTCTCTGCCAGGCAAATACTATGTGTTCCCTTCTTCTCACTGACAGTACATACTCCATCACTTGCTCAACTCCCATAAAGGAAGACAACCTCACAATCCCATCTGGTTAGTACATTAGGAAGGCCCGGAAGTTCTCAGATATGTGAATCATTTTCATTAGGTTTGGATGAGGCACCTTACTGTCTATTTACCACCCCTCATCTCCAACTCCATACAACAGAAAATGGTGGGGGTAGGAACAGTGAACTACCATAAAACTCTCATTTAGAGGAATGCGCAAAGAAAAATACTGCATCACAGAGTCATTTAATTTATCAAATCCAATTTAGCAGGCACTTTGAATCTTCCCTGCCCTGTCAGTGGTGCATATTCTTTTATTAGCTCCATCTGCTAGTTCTGGTTCTTGTCACAAGAAGGAATCTCCTATCATTTGGCTTTTATGTCCACTGGTGGTGTCTTATGGGAATCCTTTTCGGCTCTTTATTATCTACTACTAAATCTGAAGCAGGCACTAGAGAGTGAGTACTTTCTGAAGGCTGCAGAGGGTTCTCAGCCTGCTTCCCAATGGTGCAGGTTTAGAAGTTTGGGATTTATTATAAGGATCAAAATCACACATTTCAAGGGTAAGTCTTATGTGAGTTTCCCCACACCTGTAACTATAAAGAAAGTAGGTTAGAAAACTCCCATCCCACAGTGCCAGCTAGAGAGAGAATCTGTGTTCTTGGGGAGGGAGAATGAAATGACTGTGGGATGGTCCTGAGTTACAAGAGAATAGGACATGGTGCAGAATTCTGCTGGTGCCCATGAAGGAAACATTTAGACTAGCCCTGGATAGAGGGGATAATTCCACCAAGCCATAAGAATGTGAACTCTGGCTAGCTCCAGCACTGGCTAATTGAAGTGGCCTGGGGTTTGGAATAAATTTGAAATGCAGGCAGGTCACAAGGACTGCAGTCCTTGGACAAGTCTTGGTGCTTCATGGGATTGGAGCCAGTGGACTTTGGGTGCATATGACCCTGTGAAATACCAGCTGTGGCTGCCAAGGGAGTGGCTGTGCCACTCCTGTCTTAACTTGAGGCAGTGTAGCTCTGGGAGATGCCCCTTCCCCTGCCTGGGGAAAGAAAAGGGAAGAGTACAGAGGACATTGTCTTACAATTTGGGTACCAGCTCAGCCACATAAAATAAGGTAAGATTCCTGAAACCCCTGATTCCAGGCCTTAGTCTCTAGACAAAATTTCCAGGCTCACCCTATACCAGAAAGGAACCCACTACTCTGAAAAGTAGAACCAGTTCTGGCAGAATTAATAATCTGCTGACTAATGAGCCCCTGGTCCTATGTTTATCAGCTGTAGCTAGGCAGTAGTTGTCACAGGCCTTGGGTGACACTGGGCTGGCTTCAGATGTGCAATCAAAGCCACAGTTGTGCACAATTGACCCAGTGCAATCCTAGCTGTGGTGGCCATGGGGAAAAGGTCACATCACCACTCTCCCAACTCCAGGCAGCTCAGCATGAAGAGTGAGACTTCGTGTTTGAGAAAAATGAGGAAAGAGACTTTGCCTAGTCATCCAGAGAATTCACCTATATCTTACTCCAGTCCATCAAGATAGTACCACAAGGAGTCTGTAAGAATTGCAGTGTTAATGGGCTTGGGGCACTCCTTAGGTCTGAAATGGCTGTGGCAACCAAAGACTTAGATCAAAACACTCAATTCCCTTTGAATACCTGGAAAGTCTTCTCAAGGATTAGTAACAGATTTAAGCAAGATGGTTGACTAGAGATATAAGTAATTGGTCATCAGATTGTCTCAGAAAGAAAGAAAAGTTTTAGATGGAAAACAAAAAAGCCTAGCTTAGTGTAATTCTGAGGGAAATATTCCAGAGCTTACTGAAGATTCAATGGGAAGATATTGTAGAACAAAACAAGAAGGAGAAAGATTTTAGTAGAAATTTCCCCCGCTAAAATTTGGAGCTTTGTGGAAAGAGTAAATGGGGGTGTTTATTTTTTCTCCCCTCATACCTCTGGCAGACTGCAGGCTTCTGAACTACTGGAGAGATTCTCTACCTTTATGAGCCCCAAAGCTGCTGTTGCCAGTGAACTGGGAGCTTCTTGAGACCAGGACACCACACTTCCAGCTCCCTCCAGGTTGCTTCTCATCACAGACCTGAGCTGAGATAGTGGGTGACCTACTACTTCTCTATGCATTGTGTGCTTTGTCCCCCCTCCCCGCACCCCGATAATCAGCCCTTCAGTTTTCTTGTTACTGGTCCCCACACAAACATTTCCTAACACTTACCCAAACTACAGTTGCCAGGGGGGTGATGGATCCCACGGGAAAGGGGGAACGATGTGTCCCAAGGCTTGGACATTCAGGAGGCTGCCTTCAGGGGTTAGGAGAGTGTAGTCATCCAGGGAAGCCCTCAGGAAAAAGGAAAGTTGAGTGCCAGCTTTCAACTCTTCCACTGCATCCCTTCCCTGCCCACAGCTGCCAACACAGCTGTGGCAGTCCTTACATGAATTAGCACAGGTGCCTCAAGGGACTATTAAGCCAGTGCTCCCAGGAGTGTCTACTTTCCCTCTCCTGGCACACCCATCACATGAAGGCTCCAATGGAGAGTTGAACTTACACCTTCACTCTTAAAAACATGCAGCAGACCAAGAGTGGCTCAAACTACCTGCTGGTCCTCCCCATTGCTGCCCATCTTGTTGATTCAGCAGAGCAGGGAATATCCCAAAGTGAAGGGACATTAAGCCCGATCAAGCACTCCATGGGCAAGTGAGGACCAGCACACTTTTCCCTGGCACTGTCAGGGATTGAACTTGGGGTATCAGAGGATAATCTGGCATGACAGATCTTGTACTCCCAACCATTCAGTTATGTTGCTTTGGAGCAGAGGAGAGATTAGTAAAATAATCCTGAGAGGTAACTTAGAAACCAAAACCCATCAGACCGATAGGAGACTTCTCAATAGAAACCTTACAAACTGGCCGGGCGTTGTGGCGGGCACCTGTGGTCCCAGCTACTTGGGAGGTGGAGGCAGGAGACTCGCTTGAGCCCAGGAGTTGGAGGTTGCTATGAGCTGTGACGCCATGGCACTCTACCCAGGGGGATAGCTTGAGGCTCCATCTCAAAAAAAAAAAAAAGAATCCTTACAAACGAGAAAGGAATATACTCCTATCATTAGTCTCCTTACCAGAATAGCCAGTGGCCAAAATTTTATACCATGGAACACTAAGTTTCATAAATGATGGAGAAGTAAAATCTTTCCTGGATAAGCAAATACTAAGAGCAGTTTTCACCACTACACTACCCCTCCCCCCCAAGAAATGCTTAAAAGTATTCTATGTACATAGAATGGAATAATTAATACCCACTAGTGTAAAAACACCCAATAATTAATACTCACAGCTCTTATAAAACAGTAACACAAGAAAACAACAAAAGAACTAGGTAACAACCAATGATGACTAAAACAGTATCTCACATTTCAATACTAACTTGGAATATGAAAGGTCTTAATGCCCCCCTTATAAGAAATAAATTGGCTAAATGGATTAAAAAAACACTACTGAAATATAGTTGCCTTCAAGAAACATTTAATTCACAAATATTATTATAGATTCAGGAAAAGGGGTGAGAAAATATATTCTAACCCTTTGGAAACCAATGTGAGCAGGAGTAGCAATTATGTAGCAGTTGATATGATATTCTTTCATCAGATCAAATAAACTATAGGCCAATAATGGTTAAAAAAAGACAAAGATGGTCATTTTAAGGTCAGATACAGTAATACTAGCACTGTGGGAGGCTGAGGCAAGGTGGGTTGCTTGAGGTCAAGAGTTTGAGACCAGCCTGAGCAAAAGTGAGACCCTGACTCTAAAAAAATAGCCAGGTGTTGTGGTGGGCTCCTGTAGTTCCAAGTACTGGGGAGGCTGAAGCAGGCGGATCATTTGAACCCAAAGTTTGACGTTTCTGTGATCTATGACACTATGGGCACTCAACTCCAGGGCAACTGAGTGAGACTCTGTCTCAAATAAATAAATAGGTCATTATAAATGATAAAAATATTATATTGACATGCATATATATGTACCTAACACAGAAGCTCCCAATTTCATAAAACAATTTGACTTATAGAAGAAAATAAATAATTATTGCATCATAATAGCTGAGAAACTCAACCCTCCACTGACAGAACTAGACCAATCATCAAGGAAGAAGATCAAGAAAGAAACACTGGTCTTAAAATAGTACTCAAGAACAAATGGACAGAACAGACATTCAGTCTATTTCAAAACTACAGAAAATACATTTTTATTATCAGCAAATGAGACATTTTCCAAGATAGTACATATGTTTCACCACAAAATAAGTCTCAGTAATTTTAAAATACTCAAAATCATTCTTTGTGTCTTCTAACACAACAGTGGAATAAAACTAGAAATCAATTCCAACAGGAACTCTCAAAACTACACAAATACATTAAAAACATTAAACAACCTGCTGCCAAATGATCCTTGGGTAACGACAAAATTAAGATAGAAATTAAAAGAAAATTCAAATTTAATAGCAAAATATAGAGAAATTTTTAAAAACCTATGAGATACAGGAAAAGCAGTGCTAAAAGGGAAATTCATAGTCTTTTATGCTTACATCAAAAAGACAGGGCTGGGCATAGTGGCTTACACCTCTAATTCTAGCACTTTGGGAAGCCAAGGCAGAAGGATCATTTTAGGTCAGGGGTTCAAGACCAGTCTGAGCAAGAGCAGGATGCTGTCTGTACAAAATTTAGAACAATCAGCTGGAGATGATGGTGCACACTTATAGTCCCACCTTCTCAGAAGGCTGAGGCAGGAAAACTGCTGGAGCCCAGGAATTTGAGGTTGCAGTGAACTATGACCATGTCTTTGAACTTTTTTTCTGAGCAATAGAGCAAGACCCTGTTTCAAAACAAACAAAACAAAACGAAAACAACCAGAAAGATCACAAATTAACAACTTAATGTCACATCTCAGGGAACTAGAAAACCAAACCACATTAGGTGCAAATACCCTCCCTCCTCCCATATCCCCCAACCCCCAAGCAGTGGAACATTTCAAAACTATTAAGAAATGAGTATAATTGTGATGGATGTGTTGCTTAGTTCAATGTAAGCATTTCACATTGTATATCGAAGCAGTACTCTGAACCTGCATAAATGCATCAATGTACAAATTTATGATTTAATAAAAAAATTTAAAAAATAGAAAATCAAACCTAAAGCTAGCAGCAGAAAAAAATAACAAAGCTCATAGTAGAACTAAACAAAATAGAAAAAAATACAAAAGATCAACAAAAGAAAATACTAGTTTCAGTAAAATTGCCACCTTCTTGATTTTTTAAAAATTGTATAATGTAAATAATATCATTTCATATAATTTGAAGAACAAATTGAAGGTGAAATATAACAACAAGTTTCCCTTAAAAATGGATCAAAGCATTTTTTTGCTTTCTTCCTAGGTCTAGTCTAGATTCAGTGATGGGGGAAATTACTTACTCTCTCTTGGAAAAGTGACAGGGGATGTCTTATGAAAATCTATTTACAGTAGTGCATTTTCAGCTCCATCACTATAAAGTAGCAGCACACATCCTCTGGAGAATTTCACACTTTAGTAATTTATTATGTCACAGGTTCTTCTTGGTGTGAAATTTCTTTGATTAAGAAGAGCTGATAGAGGCAGGAGAATGAAGTAATTCTGTTCTTCTCCCCTCTAAACAAGTCATATTTAATATTTCTTCAAGGTCAAGTGCAATTGAAAGTAGGACAGGGTGATAGCTCCTTATATTTGTACTAATAACTGGGTGTTCTAAGCAGAGGCTTTTGGCAGGAGAGCAGAGTTGACTTATCAAAATGCTTAAGAAAGCAAAATTTCCTGCCAGACAGGAGATCCAAAAGTTTGCCATTACTAGGCTTTTGTATTCTGCTAAAAAGAATGAGCCTAATGCTAGAACAGCAATGCCTTCGGAAGCATAATTTCAGATGCAGAGCACAACACCCATGTTTCTCCCAAGATTTTGTTTCTAATTTTAATTTTAGGTGTTACTTTGGAACTGGTTTCAGAATCTTGTAAAAATTATGAGGAAGGCTAGTGCTCTTCATCTTCACGGCAATTGTTCGAGTGACTCCTTGAAGCTTGTATTCAAAGGACCAAGTGGCTTCTCTATCAACTTTCCTCACCTAAATCTTCACTCATTCTAGTCACCTGTTATGACCTATTATTCAGAGCCACAAATATCTGGACAACCAAATTGATTTTGGTTGTCCATCGATTCAAGACCAGGTGTACAGATTTTCTTTACTTCATAGGTGTCTAAGAGGAGAAGCTTATATTTTCACAGAAGGTAGTGACTCTCAAAGAGCACTATGAAGTGCCACCTTTCCTAGTTCATGATATTGGACAAATTAGCTAACTTCTTTGAACCTCAATTTCTTAACGAGAAAAATAAGGATAAGTGAAGTAGTTGCCTCTGGGGTGTTTCTGAAAATTAAATGACAGAAGATACAAAGAATTTAAGCCAGTGATTGGCACATAGCGAGCTCTACAGGAAGCAGTTATTTTTAATAATGTGGTCTAACGAGAGAAAAATGAAATGAGACTCTTGTGTTTTGAAACAAATACCAAATACTTGGGGAGCGGAGCAAGATGGTGAACTAGAGACATCTTCTTATCAGTCACTCACAGTGAGACAGGGGAGAGAAGAATTCAGTCACCTCTGGCTGGATTACCTACCCAGAGCCATCACTAAGGGGCCACAATGAAGCAATGGGAGAATCCAGGAGCCAATAAGGAGCTCTGGAGCTTAGGAGGACCTGCACAGAAAGCAAGTTCCTGGGTATGGGTAGAGGCAGGCTGGCTAACACCTCCTGTGGAGGACTGGGGATATGAAGGGCTGTCCTGTAGTTTTTTGATTTTGGTCTGCTTGCTCTGCTTGCTAGAGCTGCCTTGGGGGGTATTGAGCAAGCCATTGAACTTGCCTGTGGCAGCCAGGATTAAGTGCTAAAGGGGTGGAGCTCCCAGTGGTTTGTCTACAGTCAGGGCACCGCCATTGTGGGAAGGCTTGTATGAGGAACAGTCTACAGGTTTCTAGTGCATAACTGGCTCTGAGCTTGGGTAACCATCCTTGGGTTGAGCTGAATGGCCCCCACACCCTGAGAAGACCACTTTGTTGTCAGGAGGCACCATTTGAAGACTACAGTCTCATGGAGACTGAAGGCTGATAAGGTGACCAGGCCCTGATTGAGGATAAATAAGTCAGGAAGATAGGACCAGATCTCCTCTGCAACTAGAGAGTGGCTTCTGGCCTCCATCTTATACAACAAAAGCGGTGTGTTTTCTGTCTCTTAGCGCCACCTAGTGGCCAGGCAATATATTGCCACACACACGTTTTTATTCTTTTCATTTTCTGCTCCTTTTCTTATTTTTTGTTTAGTTTTTTTGTTGTTGTTTTCTGTTTGGTTTGGTTGCATTTTATTTTTCTATTTTTATTTTCTTCAATATCAAAGACTCCTTGATTTTGGTTACAGCATTTAAGCCTCTTTTATTTTTTCTTTCTTTTTTATTTCTCTCATTTTTCTCTTTTTTGGTAGAGATTGTTCTATTTTTCTCATATTTTCCATATAAAATTTCATAGAGCAATGAAGATATCCCTTTTTTCTTCATCTTATATAACTGTATTTTAAATTTTATTTATCTGTTATTATTATTATATTTTCCTTTTCTCTGAGGGCTGGGAGGTCACACTATTGGTCTGGTTGGGGGTGTCACAACAGTGGTCTGACTCACAGAGGCTATGAGCTCAGGGACTAGAATATTCTTCCAACTTTGGGCTTGGGAAGATGGCACTGGCAGAGCTCCACTGTGACATACTACTGATTTTTTCTGTATTTGGTCCAGGCTGGTAAAGAGCTCATGACCATGAGGGACTCACTCAGCTCACCTTCCAAAGTCCTAAAGGTGTGGAGGTGGGTCAAAGTACTTTGCTGAACACCATCATTTCTCCTGTTACCCTCTTTCTCTTTTTAAGTCCTTCTCCTCCTTCCTTAATAGCTTTCCTTTTGCCCCCCTCTTCCTCTTTATTTTTTTTATCTTTTTTCTTTTTTCCTTATTGCTGCATAACCTTCACAAGGTCACTTAAAAACCTATGCTCTGAGGCAAGGTAATTTAAACTGAAGGAGGTAGTGAGAGAAGAAGTAGGAGAAAGAAGAGATGAAGAAGAAAACACATACGAGGAGAAACCAACAGAAAAATTCTGGGAACATGATAAATCAAGACAGGTCCAATGCTCTCCCCAAGGGATCATGGAATAGCTACCACAGAGGATTCTACCTATAAAGAATTAATGGAAATGACAGAATTTAAAATATGGATGGCAAAAGTACAATAAAGGGAATTGATGAAAATGTGGAAAAACAGAACCAAAAAATGGATTAAAGATATGAAGACCTAAGAAGGCTATGGTGGAGCTTAAGGAATTGAAAGAGTCAATAAGGAAACTTAAAGATGATGTAGAAAGTATCAACAACAGATTAGACAATGGAGAAGAAAGAATCTCAGAACTAGAATGTAAAGCTCTTTAGTTAACCTAGGCAGTTAAAGAGGCAGAAGAGAGAGAAAGCAGAATATTCTCAGAGAATTATGGGACTTCATGAAGCATTAGACATATGAATTATTGGTATCTGAGAAGGGAAAGAAGAATGTCCCAAAGGAATGCAAGCCCTACTAGGAGATATCATAAATGACAATTTCCCTAGGTATCATCAAAGATTCTGAAACACTCTTTTTAGAGGGATATTGAACCACTAGTGATCTCAACACAAACAGAGCATCTCCGAAACACAGGTAATGAACCTGTCCAAAATCAAGATGAAATAGAAAATTCTGTAAGCAGCCAGGAGTAAGAGCCAATTGACCTATAGAGGCAGATCCATCAGGGTGATAGCAAAGTTTTCTTTTCTTTTCTTTCTTTCTTTTTTCTTTTCTTTTCTTTTTTTTTTTTTGAGACAGAGCCTCAAGCTATCCCCCTGGGTAGAGTGCCCTGGCATCACAGCTCACAGCAACCTTCAACACCTGGGCTCAAGTGAATCTCCTGCCTCAGCCTCCCAAGTAGCTGGGACTACAGGTGCCTGCCACAATGCTCAGCTATTTTTTGGTTGCAGCTGTCATTGTTGTTTTTGGTGGGTCTGGGCTAGATTCGAACCCGCCACCTTAAGTATATGTGGCTGGTGCCTTAGCCACTTGAGCCACAGGTGCCGAGCCATAGCAAACTTTTCAGCTGAACTTTTCTAAGCCAGAAGAGAATGGCTATCTACATTTAATTTTTTTTTTTTTTTTTTGCAGTTTTTGGCCAGGGCTAGGTTTCAACCTGCTACCTCTGGTGTATGGGGCCAGCACCCTACTTCTTTGAGCCACAGGTGCTGCTACCTTTGATCTTCTTCTTCTTCTTCTTCTTTTTTTTTTTTTGGCTGGGGCTGGGTTTGAACTCACTACCTCTGGCATATGGGGCCGGCACCCTACTCCTTGAGTCACAGGCGCCACCCACCTTTAATCTTCTTAAACAAAATCATTTTCAGCTAAGAATTCTGTATCTGGCTAAACTTATCTTCAAAATTGATGGAGAAATTAAATCTTTTACTGATTTGCAAACATTGAGGAAATTCACCTAAGCTCTATAGGAAATACTTAGATCTATTCTCCACATTGACCTGCATGACCAGTAAAGCAAACATTCAGAAACTAATGGACAAAACCTAGTTTCTACAATGGCACAAGGGATAAAACTAAGCAATGTACTTTCACAAAATAAGATGACTAGAACTCCATCAGACTTATCAATTCCTTCTATGAATGTAAATGGCTTGAATTCCCCACTGAAGAGGTACAGGCTTGCTGATAGGATAGAAAAAACACAAGACATTTTATGATTCTCCAGGAAATACCTAACCATCAAGGACAAAATAAGATTCAGGGTAAGTGTTGGACAACAATATTTCAGGAAAATGTAAATCAGAAGAAAGGGAAGGTGCAACTTCGTGTTCAGATAGAAGTGGATTTAAAGTAACTCAAGTTAAGAAAGACAAAGATGGTAACTTCATACTGGTCAAGGGAACAGTACAACAAAAGGGCATTTCAATTCTAAATATTTATGAACCCAACTTAAACTTTCCCAGATATGAAACAGACCTTAATGGGTCTGAGCAATATGATATCCTGTAACACCATAATATCTGGAGATTTCAATACCTCTCTGACAGAACTTGATAGATTGCCTAAACAAAAACTAAACAAAGATACAAGGGACTTATATATACTCTAGAACTAAAGGGTTTAATAAACATTTACAGAACACACCTTCCTAAAGCTAAAGAACATATGTTCTTCTCATCAACCCGTGGAACATGCATATTCTAGGATACAAATCAAACATCAGCAAAATTAAAAGAATAGAAATTATACCTTTCTATTATCTTCTCAGACCACTAAGCAGTAACAGTGGAACCTGACTACAAGAGAAACTGTCATCCCTACACAAGGATGCAAAACTAAACAATCATATGCTAAATGATAGTTAAGTCAAGGAAGAGATAAAGGAAGAAATCACTAACTTTGGGCATATTAACAATGAAGACACAAGTGACCCAAACCTGTGGGACTCAGGAAAAGTAGTCCTAAGGGGGTAATATATTGCATTAGATACCTATATCCACAAAACAGAAAGAAAGCACAGCAACAACCAAGTGAATCATCTTAAGGGAATAGAAAAGGAAGAGCAATCTAACTCCAAACCTACCTGAAGAAAAGAAATAACCAAAATTAAATCAGAAATAAATGAAATTGAAAATAAAAGAATCCTTCAGAAAATTAATGAAACAAAAGGTTGCTTCTTTAAAAAGACAACTAAAATGATAAACCATTGGCCAGATTAACCAGAAATAGAAAAGTAAAATATTTAGTAACTTCAATCAGAAATGTAAAGGGTGAAATAAAAACTGATATCACAGAGATACAAGAGATTATTTCTGACTACT
>CAUYQV010169785.1:0-16753 GCA_963574575.1 Galagoides demidoff
GTGGTCCCAGCTACTTGGGAGGCGGAGGCAGGAGACTCGCTTGAGCCCAGGAGTTGGAGGTTGCTATGAGCTGTGATGCCATGGCACTCTACCCAGGGGGATAGCTTGAGGCTCCATCTCAAAAAAAAAAAAAAAGAATCACTTTTACCACACACAGATCTCAAAACTTTGGGTAGTACTTCCCATTTCTCTAAAAATATCTGAAATTTTTAATAACACAAGTGCAACGTTTTTGTTTGCTCCTACACTACTCCATCAGAGGGAAAAATCGTATCCCTCAATTCTCTTATTAAAATTATGGGTATTTGCAAACAGCGTACAAAGGAAGAACTTAATGTTAGCATAGAGAAAATACAGTATCATCTTAGCTGTAGCAGGAACTTTGTTTAGATATTTTCATTAAAAAATATTTATTTTAGCTGGGCATTGTGGCGGGCGCCTATAGTCCCAGCTACTCAGGAGGCTGAGGCAGGAAAATAGCTTGAGCCCAAGAGTTTGAGGTTGCTGTGAGCTATGATGGGGCATGCTACTGAGGGCAACATGGTAAGACTCTGTCTCAAAAAAAAAATAATAATAAAATAGAGTAAAATAATTTATTTTTATTATTATTCCATAAAGAGGCTATAAAAATACCTGTAAAAACATTTTAAAAAATCTCTTTAAAATCCTAGACTGATGATCTTCTATGATTTACAAATGAGAATTGAGAATGTTACACTTTACATTTAGAAAATACTTATAATTTCTCTCATTTTTTTTTTTAAGACAGTCACACTATGTCACCCTGGATCGAGCGCTATGGCGCCACCCCCCCCCCCAACCTCAAACTCTTGGGCATAAGTGATTCTCTTCCCTCAGCCTCTCAAGTGGTTGGGACTACAGGCACCTGCTACAATGCCCTGCTATTTTTGTTGTTGTTGTTATTGTAGATGTCATTGTTGTTTAGCAGGCCAGGACCGGTTTTGAACCTGCCAGCCCTGGTGTATCTGGCCACTGCCCTAACCACTGAACTACGGGTGCTGAGCCTAGGATATACTTAGAATTTCTGAATAATTCTAATGTACGTTTACTAGAAGAAAAGAGAACATCAAACTGTAAAGATTTTCTATTTAACTCCAATTAAGCTTTTGAAAACCACACATTTCTTGATAAGCATAGCTCACTGAGGAATTTGATGCTCCCACCAAAGATGAGGCTGACCTGCAGGGCAGAGATCTATATACTAGACATGCTGGGCCCTCCATGCAACTGATCTCCTTTTTTTTCCTTTATGTTTATAATAAAAGGTCTTTTCCCTTTTTTTTTCTTTATGTTTATAATAAAAGTACAAATGGTAAAAGTTGTCAATTGCACAGTAGGATCTAAAACAAGTAATTTTTTTTTCACCCATAACACAGCAAATCTGGTATCTTCAAAACCCTTCAAAAGTCACATAAGTGATTCACAAACTGACGTCAACCTTGGAGTCTCTTTATCTGAAAATAATTTTCAGGCCTTTGGAACTGTGTTGTCTCATATATTACCTCTGTTACAGAGGAAAGTCATGCAGTCTTCTCCTTAAAAAAATAAAAAGCAGCATTCATACACTGCTCAGAGACCAAGTCCAGGCAGCCCTCAGACTCCATTGGATCTAGTTGTGGTGCCAGAGAGAGTCCCTTGTATCATCCAGAAACGCTGGCTGTAGGTGCTCAGCTGAGCCCTTCCTGAAAGCCTCCGATCTTCCTGGCCAGTTGCACATCCTTTGGGAAAAGAGTAACTCAGCCAGCATGTAAGGTGAGAAATCTTACCTTACGTGAAGGTAAGCATCTTCAAAGAGATGAACTAGAAATCCTTCTGCCGCCTCTTGTATGGTCAACGGGGCCTGAGCTTGCCAATTGAAGTCCGCACCACCAGTGAACTTCCTCATCTGTTTACTATGTCTGTTCCCAGGCAGTTGAAGGGGTACTTCCACAACAAGAGGTTTGTGCTCTTCTGAAGTTCTCGGATCTCCTTTAACCACAAAGTCTCCTCTACCCATGTTGATGGGAAGAAGTGCCCAGGGAACGCCTGCTGCGAGGTGCCAGGGCTGGGGCTGCAACTGCAGCTCTTTGGTGCCTCTGGCTTGCGGCTCCAGCGCGGGGCCCATAGCAGCCGTGGAGGGTCTGGGCGACCAGCCCACGGCTCTGAGGTGAGGACTTCCAGGTCTGTGGGAAAAACTGGAGAGCACCTGTCTGTGAGCCTCGGAGGAGTCATATCTTTTTCTTTTCCTTTCCTTTTTTTTTTTTTCCTTTGGGGACAGAGTTTTACTCTGTTTCTCTAGGTGGAGTGTGTGTGTGGGTAGAACCTCAAATTCTTGGGTTCAATCCAGGGTTTTGTCTCATCCTCCTGAGTAATTCTGACTACTGGCCTTCCACAAAGCCCAGCTAGTTTTTCTATTTTTAATAGAGATGAGATCTATTTCTCAGGCTAATCTCTAACTCCTGAGCTGAAGCAATCGACCAGTCTCAGCCACACAGAGCATTAAAATGAGATTTGAGATACCGTGCCTGGCCCTGACACTTCTTTTTTATTTAAGCATGTGTTTATTTTTACCTGGATAAGAACCTAAAAATTAATAGGCACTTTTGTTGATAACTCAGGAGATTTAGCTATTATTATTTGGTAATAATATTTAATTTACCTTACTTATCAGAAATCATACAGATCATTTTTCCTCTAGCTGGGTTAGTAGTTTTTTTAAATTTTTTTTCCTTGGTTTTGTTGTTGTTATTGTTGTTGAGACAGAGTTCTACCCTATGCACTATTGTTTCAGCTGTAGCTTCAGACCTGGGCTGTGGGCATCCTGCTTCCTCAGCTTCAGAAGCCCCTGGGATAACAGGAGCTCCCTGGGTTGCCTGGCTGAGTTTTTCAGTTTTTTTTCATAAGTCAGGGTCTCACAAGCCTCGAAATCCTGAGCTCAAGCAATCCTCCAGCCTCAGCCTCCCCCACTACTGGGATTATAGGCGTGAACCACTACGCCCGGTTGAGATTGTAGTTTTATAAACTTTGTGTCAAATGCTGACACCTTAAATAACATAAAATGTCCAATAAAACCTAAGGAAAAAAATGTATCTTACAACTTGAAAACTTTTTTATTTTTTATTTTTTTAGAGATAGAGTCTCATTCTGTTGCCCCAGGCTTGAGTGCCTTGGCATTAGCCTAGCTCATAGCAATCTCAAACTCCTAGGCTTCAGCAGTTCTCCTCTCAGTCTCCTTAGTAGCTGAAACTATAGGACCCAGCCACAAGACTTGGGTAACATTTCTAATTTTAGTAGAGATGAGGTCTTGCCCCTGCTCAGGCTTGTCTCCACCTCCTAAGCTCAAGGAAACCTCCTGTCTTGGACTTCCAGAGTGCTAGAACTATAGGCATGAATCATCACACTTCACCTTGAAAGCATATTTGTTCTTGCTATACCAAAAATACTTTTTTTATATAACACAGCTTATTTGTCAAAGATTGCTGAATTCACATGAACTAGAAAAGCATTTGATTTTGTTTAATTTATTAGTGCTCCTTTATTTACAAGTAGGTCCAGAACTGTATAGGCAGAAACATACAATATGTGGACATATACAAAATACATCTAAATATTTGCACACGCACACACACCGAATTACAATAGATTTTTTAACTTAATTTTTAATTACATCATAACTGTATACATTTATGGGGTATAATATGACGATTTGATATACAACATGGAAATCTTAAATCAAATTGATTAACATAAACATCACCTCATTTATTTTTTGTGGTAAGGCATTTATAATTTTAGTTATTTTGAAATAAACACTTGAGTTGCGCACATTACAATGGGTTTCATCTCAAAACTGTAGCCATGAGACAGTAAAATTATACAAACTCTCCAGCTTGCAAAAGACTGCTGGATCCAATCTTAACACATAACTGGAACTTGCTCACACGTATAAACTTCAGTTATCTTCATAAGTAACCCAATTATGCCTGTGGATCAAAGATTTGAGGAGAGTAGTTTTTAAGGCAATTTGATTTTTAAAAATTCTTTGCCCTTTTAAACTTCAATTTAAAGTAATTCTTCAGTTTTTTCAATTGATTCAATTTTAATTTCTTAAATCACTTAATGGCAGTGACCATCAACTGGGTTTTAGTACTCCAGAGAATTTCATGAATACTAACTAATTTGAGGATATACTCTATACAGAATAAAAATAATACAGGCTGGCATTATGAAAGAACACTTTTAGTCTGCAATAAGGTAAAGTTAATAGTAATGTTTCTTCAAACAGAACTTGTCTCTAATGAGCTCTAAGCACTTTAAATATTAAAGCAAGGCCATGTTTTATGTAGGATGCAGAGAGGCAAATAATGAACAATGACTTTTTCCATCTGGCCCTGTCAATATTTTCAGCCATATCTGATATTTTACCACTGCCCCATTGATCCACCTTTTTAAAATATACATTTATCCTAAAACCATTAAAGAATAATTAATACAACTCAAAACACATTGATTTCATAAAACAAAGGGATATGAACACTTTCTAGAAAAATATTCTTTATCAATCTATATTTCTTTTTAGAAAGGAAAGCTAAATAATATAATAGTCACAGGAACAGAAAAGTTTATAGAAGATACTCTCAAAAATACAGATCCAGGAAAAAGTAGCTTAACAAGGGAATTCTGCAGTCAATTAAAGTATCAGATAAATGAAAGCTTTTAGCTCAATTTTTTCTTGAAACAGAGTCTTACTTTGTCACTTATGGTAGAGTTTTGTGGCATCATAGCTTAGAGCAACCTCAAAGTCTTGGGCTCAAGCAATCCTCTGGCTTCAGCCTGCCAAGTTGCTGGAACTACATCCGACTGCCACAACACCTGGATTTTTTTTTTTTTTTTAAATATAGGGTCTTTTCTGGCTTAGGCCCGTCTTAAAGTTCAAAACTTTAAGACCAACCTGAACAAAAGCAAGATCTTGTTTCTACTATGAATAAAAAAGTGGTGGACTACCTGGGAGGCTGAGGCAAGAGAATCGCTTGAGCCCAAGAGTTGGAGGTTGCTGTGATCTGTGACACCACAACACTCTACTGAGGGCAATAAAGTGAGAATCTGTCTCGGAAAAAAAAAAAAAAAGGTGGTGGAGCCTGATGGCTTATTCCTGTAATCCTAGCAACCTGGGAGGCTGAGGTGGGTGACTTGCATGAGGTCAGGATTTGGAGCCCAGCCTGATCAAGTGTGAGACCCATCTCTACTAAAATAGAAAAATTAGGGAAACATCATGGCAGCACTTGTACTTCCAACTACTTGGGAGTCTAAGGGAACTACTTGAGCCCCAGAGTTTGAGGTTTCTGCAAGCTATGATGACATCATGGCACTCTCACCTGGGAGACAAAGTAAAACTCTATCTGAAAAAAAGTAAAAAAATCTCTCTCTCTGTCTTTCTCTCTCTTTATTTCATTTTTGTATTTAGAGAGAGAGAGAAAGAGAAATAGAGAAAAGTGGGGTGGGTACCCAAGGTTCCAGCTATTTGGGAGGATGAGTCAGGAAGATGGCTTGAACCCAGGAGTTTGAGAGGGCTATGAGCTAGGCTAATGCCCCAGAATTCTAATCTGGGGCAACAGAGGAAGACCTTGTCTCAAAAAATATTTATTTCAAACTTGAGAAAATGACTTGGCGCCTGTAGCTCAAGCAGCTAAGGTGCCAGCCATGTACACCAGAGCTGGCAGGTTCAAATCCAGCCCAGGCCTGCCCAACAACAATAACAACTACAACCAAAAAATAGCCAGGCACTGTGGTGGGTGCCTGTAGTCCCAGCTACTTGGGAGGTTGAGGCAAGAGAATCACTTAAGCCCAAGAGTTGGAGGTTACTATGAGCTGTGACATGATAGCACTCTACCCAGGGCAACAGCTTGAGGCTCTGTCTCAAAAAAAAAAAACCCTGAGAAAAATGGTCTTTTTCATACTCATAGAAATCAAGAGGGACATTACTTCTATTTCAGAAACAATACTAAAAAGCACAATATTGCTTATGTTATACACTACATTTGCAGTGAGCTTTATCTAAGGCATTTGAAGATGGTAGAAGAAACAAAAATAATTATTTGAGACTGAATTTGTAGATGATATGATTACATTTCTGGAAACACAAAGTCAGTAGTAAAAAATCCTAATACAAAAAATAATTCAGTGACAAAGACAGTATAACATTGATCCAGGGTCAGCGCGTGTTGCTCAGTGGTTAGGGTTCCTGCCACATACACTGTGGCTGGTGGGTTCGAACCAAACTCAGGCCTGCTAAAAACAACAATGACATTTCGGATTGTGTGTGAAAAATACCACACTGTACCCCAGAAGTGCATTAATGTACACAGTTACCATTCAATTAAAAAAAAAAAAAAGAATCATGGAAAGTGAGAAAAAAAAAATACCCTCAATGAATCCCCAACAAGAAATAAAAAAGAACAGGGTGACAGTCCCCTACAACTTTGAAAAAAAACAACAACAACAACAACAACAATGACAACTGCAACAAGAACAAAAAGTAGAAAAAAAGTAGCCAGGTGTTGTGGCAGGGGCCTATAGTCCAGCTATTTGGGAGGCTGAGGAAAGAGAATTGCTTAAGCCCAAGAGTTTGAGATGGCTGTGAGCTATGATGCAATAGCACTCTACTGAGGGCAACATAGTTAGACTATGTCTCAAAAGAAAAAAAAAAAAAGCCTTAGCTCAAGCAGCTAAGGCACCAGCCACATCCCAGAGCTGGTGGATTCAAATCCAACCCAGGCCTGCCAAACAATGATAACTACAACCAAAACATAGCCAGGCACTATGGCGGGTGCCTGTAATCCCAGCTACTTGGGAGGCTGAGGCAAGAGAGTTGCTTAAGCCCAAGAGTTGGAGGTTTCTGTGAGCTCTGATGCCAATGCATTCTATCAAAGGCAATAGCTTGAGACTCTTTCTCAAAAGGAATTGGAGTAGGAAAGGAGGGTTGGGGGAGGTTTGACAGAGGTAAAACCTCTGGGGACCACACCTATGGCGCATATGACAAGGGTACAAGTCAAATCTGTGAAGTGTAGAACGTAGATGTTTTGGCACAATAATCAAGTAACTGAGGTGAAAGCTATGATGATTGGTTTGATGTAACCACGTCAGATTGTATAAAAAAAAAATCAGCACATTGTACCCCATATATGCATGAATGTATTCATGATCTATGTGTATTTGACTTAATAAAATTTTAAAAAAAGAAAAGAAATTATAATATGGAGTATATTTGTGGCCTGGGCATGGTGGCTCATGCCTGTGATCCTAGCACTCTGGGATTCTGAGGCAGATGGATTGCCTGAGCTCTGGAGTTGGAAACCAACCAGAGCAAGAGCGAGATCTCCTCTCAAAAAAAAACATAGACAGCCACTGTGGAATGTTCTTGTAGTCTTAGCTTCTTGGAAAGCTTAGGCGAAAGAATCACTTGAGCACAAGGGTTTGATGTTGTTGTGAGCTATGACTCCATATGTACTTCATATATGTACATATATGTATATATGTATGTTTGAGACAGAGTCTCTCTATGTGGCCCTTGGTAAAGTTCTGTCGTGTCACAGCTCACAGCATCCTCATACTCTAGGGCTTAAGAGATTCTCTTGCCTCAGCCTCTCAAATACTAGGGACTGCAGGTGCCCTTCACAAAGCCTGGCTATTTTTTTTGTTTTTTAAATCCGCATGAATAACTATGGCATCCAGTTTCTATTCATAAAGAAAAAACTCCAGTTCATCTTTTAATTTTTTTAAAAATATGGAATGCTTCACGAACTTGCATGTCATCCTTGCACAGGGGCCATGCTAATCTTCTCTGTATCATTCCAATTTTAGTACATGAGCTGCCAAAGTGAGCACAAGCCTGGCTATTTTTTTCTTGCAATTGTCATTGTTGTTTTAGCAGACTGGGGCCAGGTTCAAACCTGCCCTCCTTGGTACATGTGGCCAGTGCCGTAACCATTGTGCTATGGGAGCTGAACCATGAAGTATATTTTCTAAAGTAAAACAAAATGACCTAGGAACAAATCTAATGAAAAATGTGGCTCGGCACCTGTGGCTCAATCGGCTAAGGCGCCAGCCACGTACACCTAAGGTGGCGGGTTCGAATCCCCAGCCTGGGCCCGCCAAATGACAATGATGGCTGCAACCAAAAAATGGCTGGGCTTTGTGGTGGGCGCGTGTGGTCCCAGCTACATGGGAGGAGGAGGCAGGAGACTTGCTTGAGCCCAGTAGTTGGAGGTTGCTATGAGCTGTGATGCCATGGCACTCTACCCAGGGGGATAACTTGAGGCTCCGTATCAAAAAAAAAAAAAAAAAAAAAAGAAAAGAAAAATGTGCAAAGCCTATATGAGCAAAATAATAATTTCTGAAATATATGTTTGCAGACTTAAACAAATGGAACGTTACATTCTGTTCTTAGCTAGAAAAACTCAATAATATAACGCTAATAGATTCTGTCAGTTTCTTTAAGATTGCAATGATTTTGCAAAGTGGACGTGGAGAAACAAACATTCAGGAATAGCCAAAATTCCTAAGAAAAAAACACAATGAGGGCTTCTGTTCTCCCATGACATTAAAACATTCTGTAAGTAAAGCAATGTGGCGTTTATGCAAAAAAAAAATAGCCAAGCATACTGAAACAGAAGATTTGGAAATTCATCAAAGTGCATAAAAGAAGTACACAATAAACATTATAGAGGGGGAATCTTGCAGGCATCCTCAAACTACTGCCTGCCAAGGACATTTATCCGCCCGCCGGGTGTTTTTGCCGCCACTGCCTGTCCTGCTTAGCAGCCGACTCATTCCGGGGCCTGCAGTCCAGCCTTCCAACGGTCTGAGAGACAGTGAACTGGCCTTCTGTTTAAAAAGTTTGAGGACCCCTGATGAATATTTGGCTTGGCGCCTGTAGCTCAAGTGGCTAGCGTGCCAGCCACATATACCAGAGCTGGTGGGTTCGAATCCAGCCTGAGCCTACTGAACAATGACAGCTGCAACCAAAAAATAGCCAGTGTTGTGGCGGGTGCCTGTAGTCCCAGCTATTTGGGAGTCTGAGACAAGAGAATTGCTTTAGCCCAAGAGTTTGAGGTTGCTGTGAGCTGTGAAGCCACAGCACTCTACTCAGGGTCATAGCTTGACACTCTGTCTCAAAAAACAAACAAACAAACAAAAAAACCTGAATATTTTTGTGAAGATATTAGAATGGATTTTTTTTTGAGACAGTCACATTCTGTGCCTTGGGTAGAATGCTGTGGCATCATAGCTACAGGTGTCCTCCATACCTCCAGCTAATTTTTCTAAGTTTAATAGAGATAGAGTCTTACTCTTGTTCAGGCTGGTCTCAAAGTCCTGTGGTTAGGCAATCCACCTGCCTCAGCACTCTAGCAGGATTATAGTCATGAGCTACTATGCCGAGCTAAAATGGATTTATTTTGTATGTGATAGAGTAAGATAAAGGAAAACTAAAGAAGAAATATAAATGGTAAAAAAATTAAAATATACAAATAATAGAAGAAAACATTGATAAATATTAATGTTTTTACAAGCTGTGTAAATAAATCTGGCTTGTGTCTCAAATAAAAACATGTTACCAAAAGAAAACATTGGGGCTGTGCACAGTGTCTCACACCTGTAATCCTAGCACTCTAGGAGGCTGAGGCAGGTGGATTGCCTGAGCTCACAGGTTCCAGACCAGCCTGAGCCAAAGCAAGATGTCGTCTCTGAAAATAGCAGGGCTTAGTGGTGGGTGCTTGTAGTCCCAGCTACCCTGGAAGCTGAGGCAAGGGGATTACTTCAGCCCAAGAGTTTGAGGTTGCTATGAGCTATGACACTAAAGTACTCTACAGAGGGCTACAAAGTGAGACTGTCTCCAAAACAAAACAAAACAACATTGGGAGCTGGGTGGGGAGGCTCATCCCTATAACCCCAGCCCTCTGGGAGGCTAAGTCAAGGCAACTCTATCCCTTAAGTTTAGGTTCAAGTCCAGCCTGAGCAAGAGTGAAAACCCCAATTTCTAAAAAATTAAAAAAGAAATCAATTGGGGGCTCAGCGCCTTTAGCTCAGCAGCTAAGGGCGCCAGCCACATACTATGGAGCTGGCGGGTTGGAATTCAGCTCAGGCCTACCAAACAACAATAAAAATTACAACCAAAAAATAGCTGGGCATTGTGGCAGGCGCCTGTAGTCCCAGCTACTTGGGAGGCTAGGGCAATAAAATTGTTGAAGCCCAGGAGTTCGAGGTTGCTGTGAGCTGTGATGCCAAGGCACTCTACTGAGGGCAACACAATGAGACTCTGCATCATAAAAGAAAAAGAAAAAAAAAATAAATCGAGTTTTGTAGAGGGGACCTTTAGTCCCAGCTACTTGAATGGCTGAAGCAGAAAGATCACTTGAACCCAGGAGTTTGAGGTTGCTGTGAACTCTAGCCTGGGTGACAGAGTGAGACTCTGGAGGAAGAGAGGAGAGAGAGAGAGGATTGATAAATCACACAATATAAAACGACAATGTGTATAGGAAATACCACAAGTCAAGTAAAATAAATATTCCCAGGGGATATCTCTTTGCAAATTATATCAGACAAAGAGAAGCAAGCATGTGTGTCTGTTACAGAAAATAGAAAGGTCTCAAAACATACAGTTTTATGGCACAAGGACACAGGAGGCAAAGTGAAGGGTCCACACTGATCTAAGATGGGACAATTATCTCAATAATATGTTCAGACTGTAGTGCATGGAATCATATCAATACACAAAAGATAATGTTAGGAAAAATATCATTTACATGTTCTCTTTGTTTGCCACATTATCATTTTTATGACAATGGATAAAAAAGATAAAGCTTTAATTCTTCTTTTTTTGATAGGTTAATTTTGAATAACAGTTTTTTAAAAGTTTATGTTGGTATGTCATGGGGGTACATGTGTTTTGGTTACGTTGTTTGCTTTTGTAAACTTTAAGTTATAGGTGTGCCCTTCAGTCAGAAAATGTCTAATGTACCCCAGTCAAGTGCCCATTGAGTCAGAATTTATCCTTCCTGTTCCTCTTCTTCCCTTCCCCCCACACAAATTTTATTGTGTTTTCCTTCCATAGGAGGAAACAGGTGTTGATCAAATAGTTGCCATTTAGTACTGAGCACAAGGAGTGTTTGTTTTCCTATTATTTTGATACTCCTCTTAGAAGAACCTTCTTCAATTCCATCCAGGTTGTTACAAAATATACTGGAACACCATCTTTTTAAGGTTGAGTAGTAGCCCGTGTGTGCATATACCATATTTTATTCATCTATTCATGTACTGATGGGCACTTGGGTTGTTTCCATGCCCATGTGATTGTGAATTGTGCTGCTATGAACATTTGAGTGTGAGTGTTGCTATATAACTTTTTTTTTTCCTTTGAGTAAATCTCTAGTAGAGAGATTTCAGGATCAAAAGGTTCCTTGAAGACATTCCCATACTGGGGTGAGAGAGGATACCTGAGAAGGTTGAGGTCTAAGAGAACAGAGACCACAAGGATGCACCTGCAGGGTCCTCTCCATGGTGACTCAACTTTGGGAATTTATAAACTTAACTTCCTGGAACTTGGAAATTTCTAAGTTCTGTGAAATCCTATAGTTCTGTAGGGGCTGGAATAGCATCTCCCGCTTGAATTTAAGTGGCCAATGAGTACCTGTGGGATGGAACTTTTTGATTATCAATAAAAAGGGAAAGACCAAACCAGTTGGGAGAATGGCCATTTGGACTGAAATTCTTCTATGCCATAAGCTGGCTGGTGAATAAAGCCCTTCCTCTTATGAACTTGGTGTTTGGGTACTCCTCCTCTCTGTTGGACCTCCTCTTCCTGCAACAGGAAGGAGGGGGCGGGACTCTACGATTGGGGTGCACCCTTAGGGGCACCCAGGAAGCTGCTGGGTCAGGAACACAGCTCGCAGGCTACTGGGGGGCGGGGGTGGGTGGGCTGAGAGCAATTGGGAGGTGAGGCCGGCCTGCTGCCCCTTGTCCCCATGCCTGTTGACATTGTGAGCAGAAGCTTCCCAGAGCTCCTCACGCCACAGCCTCCTGTGGAGACAGAGCCCACTCTGCCGAGGGACCCAAGCTGGGAGAGCAGCGGTGTAGGAGAGGACGACATCAAGCTGGCGCCTCCGGAGCTTGAGTCTTCCCCACAAAATGCTGGCGGCAGCAGCCCGAGCAGAGCCTGAGCCTGAGGACACTGCCAGGTCTAGGCCGCCCAGAGCTTCAGCCATGAGCAGCCTCAGGACTTCTCTGAGGCCAAGGCGCTGCGGCTCTAGCTACAGGCCCCAAAGAGCCTGAACCGCCTGTTAGGAGGAGTTTTCAAATCCCCCGGAAGAGCAGAGAAAAGAAAGGTGGTGCCTCCCCTTCTCCCCAGCCTGTTAGATTATTGCCTCAGAAAGCACCTTCCCCTAAAAAAGCCCCTTCCTACCCTTAAAGTTACAACTTCTCCCCTCGCACAGGGAGTGGCCTACTTTACCTCATCACTCTGTTCCAATTTCCTGCTGCCAGCCCCAGTGGCTCTTTCCGCCAGATCAATAATTCCTTATTGGTTATCCCACCAGCCCGTCACCATTCTAAAACTTCCCTATATACTATGTTCCCTCCTCCCCTCTCCCTCTGCCTTCCTTCTCTGCTCTCTCTTTTTCCGCTCTTCCCGCTGGCTCTTCTCTACTCTTCTCTTCGCCACTCTCTCCTTATCTGTCTCCCCTCTCTTCTCTCCTCCTCGGTGCTGCTCTGCAGTCTCCCTCCCCCCACCAATAAGGACCTTTTGTCCAAGACCTTTCGGTCTCTGCCAGTCGAAGTGCCTCTCTTTCACAGCCCCTCTTTCTCTGACTTCTCTATCTTTTCATTAGAATCTATCTCCTCTTCCCACACCCATCCCAGACAAGTGAACAGGCATGCAGCGCCGGCAGCCTCTCTGGTCACTGCCACGGTGCCTAGCTGCTGCACTTGCTGGAAGAGGAAAGTGGTGGAACCACACTCCCTTGCTCCCCTTCTTCCCCGGGAAGTTGGAAGTAGTTCAGGTTTGAAACTTGGCCCTAAGGCTGCAGCTCTCAGAGAGGAAAGATGGCGCCGGGCACTCCTCCCTCCCAACCCCTGAAGGCAGCGAAGCTGATGTGTTCTCCTAAGGATGCTTCTGAGAAGTCTTAGTATGGAAATTGCCTGTGGCCTTGGATTCTGGGGCTTTCTCCAAGGCCAGGACTTCTGAGGACCACGAGTTGTTAGGACCTAAATCACCACTGAGAGACCACCATACATACATGTAAAAACAAAGTAGTGCTTTTATTTAAAATGCAAGCACATGCCTGAGTCGCTCCACTCTACAGTGTAGCTGGGAGGGGCGACCCTGAAACGGAGTGAGGGAAGGTTTTTAAAGGCACATAGGGGAATTCTATCTGATGTTCATCAGGAGGGGTTGTCATTGGCTGAACTGTTGTCCAGGGCTGCTGGGTGCCACCTGATACACCAGGGGTACTATAGGGTGGGTTTACAGCTAGGGACTTTTTAGAGGGTTGCCTGTGTACTTCTGATAGGCTGGCTCCGCCTGGGCTGATCAGCCTTGCCCAGAAGTGCAGAAGGGATGCAGGGAGAGCCGGTCCCCTTCAGACTGGCTGCCCAGAAATGCGGAGGAGGGAGCCGTATCCTTCTGATAAACCAATTCCACCTGGGCAACCTTGTCCAGGAGGGGAGTGGGGAGTTAGTTCCAAGATGGAGTTACATTAACCTCTTTAGACTGCTTCTCCCTGTGGAAATTCTTCACTGTGTCTACTTGAAATTTGCTTGATGTCAGCATCTTCCCTTATTTAGAAATCTCCATTAGTAGAAGTGTTCCACTCACACCAGTTATTTTCCATCACACTTCATTTCCATGTAGATTTTTCCTTTCTCTTTGAAGCATTAGGTTAAATACATCTTTCTCCAAACCTAGCTTTTTTTTCTTGCATTTGAAAAGAATGGGAAGGTAGATTCTTGGTGCAGTAATTTCCCTATGGAAAAAAAATGAGAAGTTAGCTTATGAGCAACTTCAGAAGGTGAAACTTCAGATTTTATTTAAAAAAAAAAAAAAGTTCCGTTTTAGTCTTTGGAACCAAATGGGAACAGTTGCATTAATTACATTTACCTTTTTAAAACTTAATGCCATATTTTTATTATTTGGAGTCAGAATTTCTGATTGGGATCAAAATTAATATCATCTAGTTATTAGAGTATTATTTTTGACTGTCCAGGAATTTCACATAGTCTGGATTTAGACTTCCTGTTTGCCCTACTGAGAGGTTTAGTTTTTCCTTATTTACCTTGGAAAATAAGAGAAATTTTTCATTTGCAGAGAGTTTTTGTTTTTGTTTTTTTATGTACAGAGGCCACTATGTCACCCTCCATAGAGTGCCCTAACGTCACAGCTCACAGCAACCTCCAACTCCTGGGCTTAGGCAATTCTCTTGCCTCAGCCTCCAGAGCAGCTGGGACTCCAGGCCCCTGCCACAATGCCTGGCTATTTTTTTGTTGCAGTTTGGCTGGGGCCGGGTTTGAACCCATCACCCTTGGTATACGGGACCAGCGCCCTACACACTGAGCCAAAGGTGCTGCCCATCCAGAGAGATTTTGTTGAAATTTGGGTCTTAGTAAGACATAGAATCTTGGCTGAAGCTTGTGTTTCTTTCCATATGCATAACCAGCACCATTTGCACAGCTGGACTCTTAGCAGTAAGGTAGACATTTTGTTTTTGTTTGAATGACAAAGTCAAAGAAATAAATACAGGTGCAAGACACCATTTGGACAAAGGTAAAGTTAACCTTTGTCCACTAACATGAATATTTCTAGGGACAAAGGTAAAGTTAACCTTTGTCCACTAACATGAATATTTCTAGAAATAACTTTTTTCTTTCTTTTTGCAGTTTTTGGCCAGTGCTGGGTTTGAACCCGCCATGTCTGGCATATGGGCCTGGCGCCTTACTCCTTTGAGCCACATGTGCCGCCCCTAGAAATAACTTTTAAATGGGGTGGCACCTGTTGCTTAAGGAGTGGGTGCCAGTCCCATGTACCCTAGCCCCCCAGAAGAAATAACTTTTAAATGAATTAATATACTATTTTAGGGTTCCAAAAGAAGCTCTTCAAAGGTCAAGGTTGTCAGTTCTTTTGGTGTGTTTAGTTAAGATGTATGAGAAAAGTTAGTCTATATGAGAAAAGTTAGATGCCCAGCCTATATTATCAATTGTTAGAGAATAAGTTGGAAGTACATTCAGATGGGCTCTGGTGATGAGGTAGGAGGTTGCAATTTTTTTTAAATGTATTTTTTCTTTAATATGATAAACGCCTTTTGAAGTCTGTTTACTTTTAGTGTAAGAATATGAACAGACCGCAGTATACTTTTACCTTTTGTGAAGACCAGAAAATTGGCCTAGAGACCCTTACAGTTTGGTTGGAAATGTGGAAAGGAAGTAGGAGTTGTGAGAAGGCACTGTGTTGCTCTGTTTTTTAAATGAGATAAATCTGAAAGGTCAAACAGTCCCCAATTAGCACTTTCCTTCCACCTCCCCTTCAGCACCCCCTTCAGTACACGGGCCTTGCAGAACTGGGCTGTTAAACAAACATACCCTGTAGAGATTGGGGATTAGCCCAGAGTTACAGCAGACCCTTAGTAATACCACATTCCTATCCAAGATTCCCCTGGTAACTAATCAACTCCCAACCCTGCAAATCTAATCTTGCAAATATCCCACCTACCTCCCTTCCCCCTCAACTGAAAAAAAGGTATATAAAAAAAACCCTTCCTCTGTGATGCCTGGTGAGAATTTTTCCACTGTGAACCTATCTCAGGTGGCCAATGAAGGACCCCATACTCATTTGGAACAGTGTGATGGTGTTTTCTCCATAATTCCACCTGCCTTGGGTACAACAAATCAAATCCAGAGGTTACTAAGAAACACACCTCAGTTGAATTAATTCAGTTTCAGGTGTATTTAATTGATTCAGTTAAAGGTGTATCAATGGACTTTTTTCGTGTTTACTGAAAATAAGTAATTTTTTACTTGTCTAAATACTTAACGCACTGAGTGACCACTGTTAATGAAACAGAATTTAAACAGAATTTATAAAAATTAAATAGGCAGCTATTTTTACCACCATGAACGTTATCCTCCCCAAGCTGTGAGAACTTAGTGCTAGGAGATAGAATTTAATACAAAAATTCAACTTTTTTTTTCTTTTTTTTTGAGACAGAATCCCACTCTATGCCCCAGAGCAAAGTGCAATGGCTTGGTAGCTCACTGTAACCTCAGACTCCAGCTTGTGGGCATTCTGCTGCCTCAGCCTCCCGAAGCCCCTGGGATTACAGGTGCTACCCACGGTGCCCGCCTGGGTTTTTTCATTTTTTTCATGAGTCGGGGTCTCACTCTGACTCAGGTGAGTCTCAAACTCCTGAGCTCCAGCGATTCTCCCTCCTCAGCTTTCCACAGTGCTGGGATTACAGGCGTGAGTCACTGCGCCCAGCCAAAAATTTGACTTTTTAAAATTATTTTTTAAAAACGTTTTTCTTCAGAAAAAGTGTGGACTTTTTTCATGTTTACTGAAAATGAGTAATTTGGCTCGGTGCCTGTGGCTCAATCGGCTAAGGCGCCAGCCACGTACACCTAAGGTAGCGGGTTCGAATCCCCAGCCCGGGCCCGCCAAACAACAATGATGGCTGCAACCAAAAAATGGCCGGGCGTTGTGGCGGGCGCCTGT
>CAUYQV010169788.1:0-19455 GCA_963574575.1 Galagoides demidoff
TAATTAAATGATAGCTGTGTACATTAATGCAATCATGGGGTACAGTGTGGTGTTTTCATATACAATTTGAAATATTTTCATCAAACTGGTTAACATAGCCTTTATGTCATTTTCTTAGTTATTATGTTAAGACGTTTATATTCTACTCTTAGAAAGATTCACTTGTACCCTTTTAAGATAAACCATAGAAGTGATCCCTCCAATCACCCTCCCACCACCCATCCACACCCCCCTCCCCCACCCCATATTCTTAGGCTATAATTAGGTTAGCTATACGTTAGTTTCATAATAGGGCTGTTACATTGGATACTTTTTCTTTCATTCTTGTGATACTTTGCTAAGAAGAACATTTTCCAGCTCCATCCATGTGAACATGAAGGACGTAAAGTTTCCATCTTTCTTTATGGCTGAATAGTATTCCATGATGGTCATCTAAGACTTCCATAGCCAGAGAGGAAAAGCCAACGTCTGCCTTTGCAGAAGCAATCAATGTTGAATCAAGACCCTTGAATAGCAAAACGTTTATAATTCCTTGAAATCTCAGATAATTGTTAGCAATTTTTATAATCAAGTAATTTCTAATTACTTTTTCTTTTTAAAAATAATATTAATGCACTTTATAGACTACAGTATAGTTTGAACATAACTTTCACATTCACTAGTAAACCAAGAATTTCATGTGACTCATTTTATTGCAAAATTCATTTTACTATGATATTTGCTTTTATTGCCATGTTCTGGAACTGAACCTATTGTATCTCTAAGGCACACATGTATTTTATTTCTTGCTTTTCCTGTCCAGAGAAGATATCAGAATATGGAAAATTTTGACTCATTCTGCTGATTGCCCGTGGTTAGGGTTAGCAACCTTCATGCCGATAAAGTGCCATGAGAAAACAAGAGTATAACAACATCGATATCCCTACAAAATTGTAAACACTGATTACGCTGTGGAGTACCCATGTTATCCACCTAAAAATGTAGATGACCACAAGGGTTTGTAAGTCAATTCTTGATAAAATAATTCTCTCCTTATTCATGCCCTTCTGATTTTGTGTTTTTGAATGATCACAAATTTCTAGAATTTTCTTTGATTGTGAATGGTATAGTGTACAGAGGCAGACTTACTACATTGCCCATTCAGTCATTTCTGTACATGAGGGTTCTTTCTTTTGCCAGAACAAGGAAAACAAAGTAGTATTTTTTAATAAAACGGACAACAGTGGTTTGTCCTAGAATTAATATGAATACATCTCAATCAGTGGTTACATCCAGTTTTAAAGAATCTTTAGTTTTATGTATGTATGCTTCAGCTAACCCCATACAAAAGCCCTGTGCACCTTTTATAGAAGCTCATAAAAATTCTGCAAGCCAGGCTTGGGGGTTTTACAGAAACATGACACTTTTTAAGTGCCTTCTAGCCGTATGCATCTGAACCACACACCCACACACAAACACACACACATAGACTGGCCTGAGGCCACACCAATTTATATGGAATGTCCTTATTCTTTGACCCAATAACCTCGAAATGGCTATGGAATATTTTTTCCCCCTGACTCTTATGTCATAGGTGATACAGGTTTAGATTCTGTTGAGAGAAAAGAAATATTAGTGTCTTTTCTGTGCCAACATTTGTCGTCTCTATATATTTTTTCGTTATATCTCTTTTACTAAAAGAATGCTTTTAGAAATCTCACAAACTTTGGAATTTCCTAGTCTTTCCCAGTGATTAAGCTACATCATTAAAGACCGTTAAGGTGACCTTCAAGAAGACTGTATTCAGATCGAGCTCCAGATAAAAGTTAAACACTCATTTAGTCAGGAATTTTTAAAAAACATTTTCTTATATTTCCAGCTCAAATGTAGGAACTGTGGATGTGATTGTAAATGGAGTTTTGCTGTTTTCAGGTAGATTATAGTATGAAAGCCTGCAAGTGCTAACAATGCCATGATGCATAAAGATAAATACTAACAAATGCACACTAAGAACAATATGTGTGCAAGAAATTCTTCATCTTTTTTGAGAGACAAATTCCTTTGAGAAAATGATGGTTCATATTAGTTATCTGTTGCTACATAACAAATATCTGCTTTAATGTTTATCAGCTCAAAATAGCAATGTTAATTATCTCATAGAATCACTGAAGGTCAACAATTTGCAAGGGGCTTAGTTGGATGGTTCTGGGTTAGGGTCTGTTACGAGAATGCAGTAAGGATATCAGTTGGAGCTACTTGTAGCTGAAAGCATAACTGGGGATGGAGGAAATGTCTGCCAGGTTGCTCACTGCCCATGGCTTTTGTCAGGAGGCTTCAGGGATTCCCTACAGGCCATGGCAGAAACACTCAGTGCCAGCTCTATGGATTTATCCATAAGATGCATCATAACATGGTGGTTGGCTCCCCTCCAAGCAGGGATCCTGAGAGAAACAAAGGCAGAAGCCATAATGCTTTTTATGACCAGCATCAGAAGTGTCACACTATTTCCTGTGCCGCATTCTATTGGTCGTATCTATCAACCTTTATAAAATGTGGAAAAAGACTATGCAAGAGCATAAAAATCAGGAAGCAAGGGTCCTTAGAGACCGCCTTTATGTTGACTACCACATTCTCCATAGATGTCTCTCCAGAAGAATCCACCATAGGCCCTAGGTTAAGAAAACTGTTAATAAAAGAGGGCAACATATATGACTATGCCTGGAGCAGCTAGAAAGGCATTTACAAAGAGATTAGTTTAATGACAACCTTCCAGAAAAGCAATAATCTAATCCATAGGTGGAGTAGACAGGGAGATTATTCTGGAAGGTGAAACAGGAAAAAAAAAAGTACATATATGTATGTGTGTGTGTGTGTGTGTGTGTAATGTCACCCTCTCTTTGGGAAACCACAAATAGCCCAAATGATTAAAGCATAGAGAGAGGGAGAACTACAGGTGTGGATCAGATTATAAAAGACTTTAGAAGCCAGGCTGAAGAGGATGGCTTTGCTTGTTCATTGTGGAGCACCTGTGAAAGCATGCGCAGAGCTGATTCACAAAGCATACTTTGTGTTTTATAAAGATTGCACTGACCATTATGTGGAGTTACAAAGCAGAGAAGTCAGCTGGGAAGCTATTATCCCTGTATCAAGACAGGAAATGATAATGATGCAAGCTGGGGCATCGACAGTGGGAATGGAAAGGGAGGTCGTTTCCAAGGGATTGTTTGGAGGTGAGATGTATAGGAACTGGCAATCCATTTGATGTGAGAGATGAAAGAAAATACTACGGGAATGAGGCTTATGAACTTTTGCTTTGGACAACTAGGGAAGTGAGAGGAGACCCTCTAACTGGGTTGATGAGAAAGTATTGAGTTCAAGGTGACTTTGGAACATACGATAATCTACTGACAAGTATTTTCCAAAGCATCTCCACTGAAAAGCGGATATGTGAAAACTTGCAAGTATCATTTTCCCTAGTTAAATAGGCTTAGGAAACACTGTAAACATTATGCCTTGGGAGATTTAAAATGCATACCAATATATTAAGGATAAAAGGGGTTTGGGGACTTTTTTCTTTTTCCTGAGTAAAGAGACTCATACATTTTCAAGATAATGCTTCCCAAATGTATTTGATAATGGGATCTTCGTTGGCTCAACTTCTATTAACATTCTGCAAATCTGGCTTTCTGGAAGATAATTGACAGCTTGTAACAATTTAGTTTGCCCAACTCTTCACTAATTGTCTAACAAACTTGCCAGTAAGGACACTCCACCTTGACAGTTAATATGTCTTTTAGTTCTGCGCTAATCATAGTGAGGTTTTCAACAACCAATTTTGATTTGAATTAACAAGGAAAATAAAAATGATTTTTATGCTGGTAGCTAGTCCAGCATTTGCAGATCCATCTATCAGAGCTAATACAAAATATGAATTTAGATGTGTAAGCCATGCAATTATTTTGTGCTTTCAGCTTCAAAATGTATCCTGGCTAAAAAATTTAGCAAGCTTTTAGTCTGATCGAACAGTTACGTGTTGCTATACAACAGACGTTTCTCCTCAAAGCACCATCCCATGTTGAGGTTTTCAAATGGAAAAGACATCAGGGCCCTGATGATAAGTGATATTTCAGCCAGTGTTTTTCAAATGAGTGCTGCTTGGGAGAACCTGACAACAGGCTGACATCGAGGGTCTTTTTGGAGATCTGAGTCCCCATCTGTAAGCTGAGGAGAATATTTTAGCAAGGCTGGAAATCCAGGATGGTTCCTGAAGCTAAACAGAAGGTGTTTCTTCACTCATAAATAAATGCAGACACCAAAAATTACCCCAGGGAAAATAGTATGTTTTCAAGATATAGTGTTTTTTAAGCTTTTCAAATTACAACCTCAAAGAACCCAGCACCTTTTGTGGAGAAGCAACCCCGTGATGGGAGTGCAGCTCTGGAGGGAGGTGTGAACGGAGTGAATCTCAACTCTGCTCTATGACTACGGAATGTCACAGGCAACGTAAACTGGTGTTTGTTTTCTCACCTGTAAAATGAAGGTAATAATGCCTAAAACACGGGAGTTTATGAAAATTAAAAGGATGACACCCAGAAGCTTTACGTTAATATAAGCTATGGTTGTTATCAGCAAAAAAAGACAGTTCCCACCTAAAATCTAGATCACGCCAATGTAAAAAAATTATATAGATTTCATAATGGCAAGGAAACAATGACAATGTTTCAGATTTGAATAGTGTTTTCAAGTAATTAAGAGCTTCCACATCTCTACCCCACTTTGACAATAAAGCACCCTTCTCTGTGGAGAATCGTGTTAGTGAATCTGTGTCCAGACGCTGGTGGGAGAAGGGTTAGCACAATGAGCCCGGCAATCTCGGGACCGACAGCCATTAGTGAGAAATAACAGATGGTGTCTCAGTTTTTGCTATAGGCAAAGAGCCAAATGACATGACTAAATAGAAAGACAGCCCCAGAGGACTGTGCTTGGGCTCCTACTGAGCACGGAGCCTGAAAGGCAGGGACATTTTTAATAACCTTTCTTTGACAAGCTTAAAGCCATTTAATGCCTAAACCTGTCATACACATCTAGCCAGGAGAACAGGTCTCCAGAGAAAAAACCCCCAGCACATGGTCTTACCTCCTCGTGAAAAAATAAAAATTGCAAGCACACATAAAAAGAAAACATTATACAGCAAGGTCACCAAATACGAATTTTCTATTTAAATAAAAACAGCCATTGCCCCTTTCATTAATAACCTCCCAGACCTGCTCCCCATTCTGCATTAGATTAAATGTTGAGTTCCCGACCAGTCATTATTCAGATAAAACAACAGAGGACTCACGCCTGCTTTAGTGGGTATTTTAGTTCAGTCTAATTAGAAGGAAATACATTATAAATTATGATGTGTTGAAAATCTACACCAAGGAAAAGAAAGAAGGAATAGAAAATGAACTCATAATTCTTTGTATATTGGGTTTCACTGTTTCATCACACTAAATAAAACAGCAAGTAACTGCTTCTTTTAACGGCTTTTGAAGTAAATGGAAAATAAGCAATCAATATGATTAAAAATCTTTATCATTCCACTATTCTAATGTTCAGTACCTGTGAATGAGTAATTCTGCAAAGAAAAAAAAGCACAGCAAATTTATTTAATCAATTGTACTTTTTTCCCAATGAGTCATCTAGTAAGAGCATGAGTGTGGACATGAATTTAATTTTCCCTGGAGTCCGTGGCTTCATCTTGTCCCAGCTGCTTCATTTTCTCCTCATCACCAAATCATTTTGTTGTAGTAAGTCTCTCTGCCTTACTTGTCCATAGCTCTCTATGCATATAAGCACATTGGAAGTATGTACGTGCTGAATACTGGTGTGAAGATTTGCAATGAAATCCTACCTTCAATGTACATCTATCGGGGGGAGGATACAGAAAACATAGTTTGAAATATGATTATTTCATTATTACTTAACCATGTCATGTGAAAAGTAACTTATAAGGGCTCCTCCAATGGAAAACAATCACCTTTGCAAAAGCAATCATGATAATATTTGTTTAGTTCTGCAGATTAACTGAATTAAATAGTTACATGTATTATTGTTTCTAGAAAGCCCCCAAAGAACTGATGCCTGTTCCCTATACATTCCTCAGGCCAAAAAAACCCATTATTTCAAACAGAGAATATATGTTTTACTCATAAACTCAATACGTCTGTAAATTGTATGAATGAGATGCTTTTTCTTGTTCACGACGATATTTCTGTGGCGCCCATCCACAGTAATATTTAATGACCATTTGTTGCTATGTAATGACGTTATCTGCAAGAGTTGGATAGAACTGTATAAGCACAGTGGAAGAATTGAAGCCAATTAGAACACACTTTATCCCGGGCATTCCAGATAAGTTTGCCATTGAAAGACATAGATCCCAATAATGGAAGGGAAAAATATTTTAGCTCGTTCCCTCAGTGGTAAAATTCCCCCACACCCTGGCTTTCACACTCATTCCTTCTATTCCTCCCTTTGAAATGACGCCTAGTGTGTCCCCTCCACTCTCCTGAGTATCCCAGGACATCCATGGTTAACCTGGCACCCCACTTCACAGTGTTTCTTCTTCTTACGTTGAGGAACCAAATGCTCACTTTGTTGGTGCCTCTCCTTTCTGTAAGCGCTCCTGATTGTTGCCTGGACCTTACTGTTGCTGGTTGGGCCCTGTAATAAATCGTTAGACAATGAGTGTTGAGCAAATGCAGGGACTTCTTTAGTAGTCAGAAATACAAGTGCTATTTTTTTTAAGAAAAAAAAATCATTCCTTCTCATGGTGAATTTTGAAACAAAAATTGTTAATGAACATGCAACTAAATTGGGCTATATATACCCAGCTATTTTTTCTGTTTATAAAAGTAAATGTTTCAACATTAACTTAAAACATGTTAGTCCTATACGATGCAACAACATATCCCATCCCAGGGGGTTTGAGACATATATTGCCTCCCAATGCTAAGTGGAGGGTAAAAACCCTTTCCATATCAACTTTCTATGTACCCTCTCCAGCAGCAAGGATTACATTACCAAAAATAATGTAAGAGAAACAATGAGTATAAAAATATATGTCCCTTCTCCATCTTTTTTATGTGTTCAAAATCCTAGGTATCCTCTAGGCCTCCTCAATCTTTCTACACCACAATATGCTCTCACTGTGGACCTGATACTCTCACAGTCCAGCTGAATTACATAATGCTTTTTTTTTTTTTTAATGCTAGAGTCTAAGTGTCTGGAGACCAGGCAAGACCTATATGTATTCAGTGTTTATCATTATATCTCTTCCTTTAATATAATGCCCATTGATAGTGCTTAATAAAGGTGAGTTCACTGTCTTGTCTAGACTATGGAGAAACTAAAGGACAAGGATATGGGCAGGTCAACCCTCTGGTATCAGGTTTAAAATCTATCAGGTCTACACATACTAAACATAACAATACTTGGCATGGTTCCTGAAATCCAGTAATTTTTTTTCTTGTTGTCTTTCTATGTGCCAAGGAATTGCCTTTAGTTATGGTATTATCTTCAATTATAACAACTCCTGAATAAAGTGGATATTATCATCATCTACCCATTTTAAAGATTATAATACTAAGTCTCACAATGTTCAAGTAACTTGTCTAAGACTACCAAGAAACTGAAAATGATAAAGCCAAGATCTGAAATTCGGCAAGACTGAATCCAAGTAAATGCCATCATTTCCTAATGCACCCTCCTACCCTCACTATCTCCTTACTGCTTAAGACAACCTAGCTATTCCTGCATATGCACTTTTTTCTTTGGTCTAGATATTTCCAGGTGGAGACTTATTTCTGATTATCATACTTACCATGATTTCCTTCACTACAGGTATCCCTTCCCGATCCCCTCCATCCTGGCTGTACTTTCTCTACCTCCATGACATTTCTTCCAATCCCCTGGTACATATAAATCTCTCTCTTCATTACTGGACTGTCCTTCTTTTGATGTTAATGCTGTAATTCCTTTCTTTTTTTTTTGAGATGGAGCCTCAATCTATCCCCCTGGGTAGAGTGCCATGGCATCACAGCTCACAACAACCTCCAACTCCTGGACTCAAGCGAGTCTCCCGCCTCCGCCTCCCAAGTAGCTGGGATCACAGGCGCCCGCCACAACACCCGGCCATTTTTTGGTTGCAGCCATCATTGTTGTTTGGCAGGCCCGGGCTTGGGATTCGAACCTGCCACCTTAGGTGTACGTGGTTGGCGCCTTAGCCGATTGAGCCACAGGCGCCGAGCCTGTAATTCCTTTCCTATTAAAAGTGTTAGAACATAAAGTTTGGTGACCAAAGTACTATAGTGAACTTGAAGAATAGCATAGAGGTTAATAGGAAAAAAAATTTTGGACTCAGGTCACTATTAAGTTCAAATCTCAGCTCTGCTGCCTGTACATCTTTCTTAAAACATCTTGCCTCATTCTCTTTATCTGAAAAATGGTTATAATATAGTTACTTGAAAATTATGTTAAGTAATGCTTTTAATTTCTTGGTATATGACTGGAATGTAATTTAGGACTAAATAAATGAAAGTCCTGGTGAATATTACTATTCAGATATTTTTAATGAAATATCATGATAAGATCTTTAATAATAAAAAATAATTTTTTATTATTTTTTAATGAAGTAGGATGATATCTTTCATAAAAAATACACAAAATAAAGTTATACTCTCAATGCAGATAAATTAATGGCAAAATTTAAATAATATATATGCAACCAATTGTAGCTCTCTTATGCCACATTTGTATAAATATGAAGTTGGCTTAGATCCCAAGCGATTTTTCAAGGTGATAGGGAGAGATTGGAAAATATGGTATCGAGCCTCCAAGATGACTCCCAATTGAGCTGGGCTGGCCTGTGTAACCAACAGAATACAACAGTTGTCATGGTGAGTGATTTTCAAGGCTAGGTCATAAAAAGGATAGCTTCTGCCTTGTTCTGTTGAGATTCTCACTCCGCTTCCATGTGGGAAGTTCTTTTTTTTTCAGACAGAGCCTCAAGCTGTCACCCTGGGTAAAGTGCTGTGCAACCACAGCTCACAGCAACTTCTAACTCCTGGGTTCATGTGAATCTCCTGCCTCCACCTCCCAAGTAGCTGAGACTACAGGTGCCTGCCACAATGCCTGGCTCTTTTTTGGTTGCAGCCATCACTGTTGTTTGGTGGGCCCAGGTTGGATTCAAACCCGCCAGCTCAGATGTATGTGGCTGACACCTTAGCTGCTTAAGCCACAGGCGCCAAGCCAGGAGAAGTTCTATGGCAACATACACAGGGCTAGAACAGCCCTCAATCATCAGCACTAACTTGAGGGGCATCAATCATCCACCTTGGAAGTATATCCTTCAGCTATCAAGCCTTCAGACATTGCAGCCCCAGCTAATACCTGACTTCAGTCTCATGGCAGACCGTTAGCCATAACTGACCAATTGATTTGTTGTTTAAAACAATCTCCATGGAAACAATAAGATAAGTAAGAGATTATTATTGCGTTAGGCCACAAACAGTCTGCCACCATAGATAACCAATACAAAGAAGGGAAACTGATCCTATACATAGTCACTTAGTTCAGTCTGTGAAGTTGGTCGACTTCCTATTGTATTTTTTGATAATTTACCTCTATTTCCTGAAAAGAACCTCTATTTCCTAAAGGATCCTTGACTCAATCAAAGATACTCAGGTATCTCATAGTGTCTCTTTGCAAGTAGAAAATTTCCTATTCATATTATCATCAAATTTCTACTAGTTCTTCCATTACTTGTAAGTCATTTTGATTCTTTAACTCTACTCTTCTTTATTTTAGTTTTTGTTTTGATATTGTTTTAGGTAAATTGACACCATACTCTATCCACATCGTTTTCATGATCTAGTCTTTCTTGGGCCGTATTTGCCTGGAGCATATATCCCACCAGCCACCATTTTGGTAGAGGGCCTCTTAGAAGTAGAAGAAGGAAGGAGACATACTCCAGGGCTTCCGTGTGTTTTATTTCTTTGCCCACGTAATTATTCTTTCATTCCTTAGGGTCATGAGTTCTCAAACATTGGTCAAACAGAACTCTATGGTTATTAATTGGTCTCACTTTTATTTTTTTTCTTAATTGGTATCATATTAATGATCCCTTTAGAATGGGTTGTATAGCAGTTGCTCACGTATTCCTGAACAGATAGGATGTCCAAAGGCTGGTATCTGGAAAGTTCAAAAAAGATGCCTAAGAGTTCTGTAATCACTATCTTTCCCCTAGTTGATTATAAATAATTAGTATAGTTCAGAGAAGAATACAGGAGGTAAATAATTAGAGTCCTATGACACTTTGCACGAGTTGTTTAACCTCTTTCAGTTTTAATTCCTCATCGGCAAAATTCTAATACCTACCATACAATTGTGTACGTAATAAGGGCAAAATTTAAAGTTTGTCTCAGATACTCCAAAATGGCCCCAATTGTTAAAAAGGCTTTTCTCATGGCAAAGAATGGTACACATTTTCCCCTTAATTTCTTGTCCATATACAAGTATTTTATGTTTTATTCCTTTTAGAAAAATCACAGTCTTTTAGAAAATGCTAAGATGACTGTTTCAATTAAAAGGCTGGGGATCCCTTGTAAAGTTCCAGCAGTGGTCCTGATTTTAGGTCAGTATAAATAACTAAAGGTGATTTACAGGTTTCAAAAGTTACTACTGTTTATCACACATGTCAAAATGTCCCTGATGCTATGTGGTATATCTTTTGGCTAAATGATATCTTTAGTTAAAATCAGTACCATTTTTTTTTTAAAAAGAACATGAGTTATAGAATTTGACTTTCTAATTTCAATTTCAAGCTTGGCCACGTACAAGCTTCATGATAAATTACTTACTTCTCTGAGCCTCCACTCACTTCTGGGTGTGTATATGAAATGGAGATAGTCATAGTGGCTACTTCACAGGATTTTTAAGGTTATTAAATATGGTCATATGGTGAATATTCAGCACATTTCCCGGCACAAAGAAAACCTTAATCATGGCTAATGTGAATGTCCCAAGACATACATTGCTGCCAAGGAAAATGGGTTCTTTGTGTCACCTTAACACTTTTTCTGGTTCACCTTTTTCTAAGTAAATAGCCTAAGTTCTCCCTTTACCTCTGTCATTAGATGAATACCTCCCAAACAGATCCTTGTGCAGCATGGGGTTTGAAATGTATTTATAGTCTAATTAAGGAAAATAATATCATTTCTATTTGTAGCTGATATTGAAGAGTGTCTCAAACCAAAGAAATCTGTCTCTACTCTATCAGACCATTCTTTTAGAAGAAACTAAAGCGATATAGTTAATTAGGTATAACTCAAGTTTCTTCCCTACTGTATGTTTGTTTCTGTCATATGTCTTAAAATGATGTATGTCATCACCTTTGATGACATTGTGCTCTGGAAATTTGTTCCAGATGGTCTCTGGAGTTGATTTATTACCCTTTATAGGTTAGCAAATATATTTCAAAAGTTTTCAGTCCAAAGCTTCTGTGTTAAATGAGTGGGGACTGTGGAGAGTCCCTGGGTGTTTTCTTAGGAATCAAGCACCATTATTGAGTGAGATTCCATCAGAGCAATCATGGCACGTTCAATCAGGCCAGCACAAAGCCTCCGTGGGTAAGTGAGCATGCTCCGTGTGGAGTGCTGTTTGTAACATTCACCACGTCTCCCTTGTGAACACTATAACTCAAATCCATGGCCAAGGAACACATGGTTATGGTGTGGTTATCATGAATGTACATGTCATTGTGTTATTAACACTGCTTATCTCCAAATTCATAAGAAGAATTTGGTTAAACCAATGAGAAATATAAGATAATCAAGATGCAATTATTTTCATACTGTTCATCCCATAATTTGTGACTAGAAGTTATATATGGAATTGGGAGAGAGAAATGGGATGACATGCATCACTTTGATCCTATCAATCTTTTAAACTTCTCTTCTTGTTAACTTTTCATATCTTAGAAGAATTTAAAAAAATCCCTCATAATCCTCACTACCCACAAAACCCACATAATCCCTGTTGAGATTTGTAAAAATAAAAATAATAGGCTCGGCACCTGTGGCTCAAGTGGCTAAGGCACCAGCCACATACACCTAAGGTGGCGGGTTCGAATCCAGCTCGGGCCCACCAAACAACAATGATGGCTGCAACCAAAAAATAGCCAGGCATTGCAGTGGGTGCCTGTGGTCCCAGCTACTTGGGAGGCTGAGGCAGGAGACTCTCTTGAGTCCAGGAGTTGGAGGTTGCTGTGAGCTGTGATGCCATGGCAGTCTACCCAGGGGGACAGCTTGGGGGTCTGTCTCAAAAAAAAAATAAAATAAAAAAATAAAAATAATACCCACGTGTGGCTTAGAATTTCTAAGATACATTTGAACGCCTCTACCACCCAACACCCAGGACCTCTTCCTGAAAGTAACATTGTTCACACTGTTAAGTTTCTTGCATGTGTGTCCAGAAAAAATGCATATTCCAGCCAATACGTGTGTGCTTTTATTTGGAAAGAATCATCTTATAATTAAAACATGCCTTTTCCCCCTAATAAGTTGTGGGGATCATTCATGTCAAAACAGACATACATCATACCTCATTCTTCATTAAGAACTAGTTCCTACTCCATTTTGTTCTATTTTAAGACTGTATCAAGATACATTTAATCAGTTCCATGTGGGATAAACTGTGGTATAATTATTTTAAATTGAAAACAATGCATTTCCCAGTAATTTATTTTTCCATTTTCTAAGACAACTGCTTGATAGTTTCTCTTTCTTCTAATATTCCTCTTTTCAAACCTCATCTTTCATTGAGAAAATAGAAGCTATCAAACAGGAAGGTTTGTTCTTCCCAACACAAAATCTGTTACCCTACTTACATCTACACCACTCGTTCTTCTCTCCTCTAAAAACACAAAAAGATCCCTCTTTCTGCTGGAATTCAGTTCCTCCGCCTGTGCTCTGTATTCCCTCTCACCCACTCAGATATAAATACAAAGTTAAAATACGTTGTAATCCAGCCCTAAAACAAGTCATGTTTCCCAGCAGTTCTCCTCCCCTTCCCTGCATTTTCATCCCCTCATTTTATTCTAGATCATTCCAAGCCATCATGCATTAATAAGCAAAACAAAAAAAAAATGGTCATCTCATGTGTTATGGATTGAAATATGTCCCCTCTTTTCCAAAATTTGTATATTTCAGTTCTATTCCACGGTACTTCAAAATGGAACCTTATTTAGAAATAGGGATATTGCAGATGTAATTAGTAAAGATGAGGACATAGAGGAGTAGGGTGGGCCCCTTTATATAAGGGATGGACACACACACACACACAGGAAGAATGTCACACAAAGAAGGCAGATATGGGAGTGATACTTCTACAAGCCAAGAACTCCAATGATTGTCAGTAAACCACCAGAAACTATAGGGGAGACATGGAACCAATTCAATCCCATATCCCTCAGGAGAAACAAACCTTGCCATTACCTTGTTACTGGCCTTCCAGCCTCCAGAATGATAAGACTTCATGGATGGGACTTTGCGACAGCAGCCATAGAAAACAAATCCAGTCATGCACCACTTAATATACTTAATAAAAATACATTCTGAGAAATGTCAGTGGCAGTTTTGTCATGGGAATATCATGGAGTTTGCTTACACAAACCTGGATGGTATGGCCTACTACACACTGGCCACAGAGGCTACCTGGCATAGCCTATTGCTTTGGGGCTGGAAATCTGTACAACATGTTACTATATTGAATACTACAGACAACTGCCGTACAATGTGCAATTTAGTATTTGTGTATCTAAACAAATCTAAACATAAAGAAGGTTCCGTTACAATATGGCTTGGTAATTTTATGAAGTCATTATCTTTCATTAACCAAAAGGTCATTATGCTGTGTGTAACTATATACCAGGCACCCCACCACCACCCAGGTCCATCAATTACCTGCTTTTCTTGTTCAATTTCTTATGCCTCTGTTTCCTTCAGAGTGTTTAATCTTTCTCAGAAAGCTCATTTGTATTTTTAGCAAACAATATATTCATATAGTTTTTAAAATGTTCTAATAGTATGAAGAGCTTTATATTGAAAAATAACAAAACTCAACTTCACACTTGTATCCCAGTTTCATTGCTAAAAAAAAAAAACCCTCAAATTTTAACTATTTCTAACTGTGTAAAGAATGCTTTCTTAACATATCAACTATTTTGTCAAATGCATAGTAATGCACTGAAGTTTTCCATGGTTCAAACATATTAGACAGGGATTCTATAAGTTTTACTTTGTTTTAGAGATTTTTCTGTCTGAACCTTCATACTTCCTGCTCTAAGATGTACTAAACAATTAATTTGGAGGTCTGATAAAAATGTGGGACTTCCTTTGGCTGTTCTCCTATACTACTATGCTACTTTCCTTGTCTATCTCTTGGTTGCTATCATTTTCTAATTCATTTGAAGAATGTTACATTTTCTTATTCTTTTGAAGTAAATTTTACAGTAGCAGCCTAAAGGATAGAGGAGAAAAAAAAGTCTTGAGACCTTACTTATTTGAAATATCTTTATTCTTCCACCACATACAGTTAACAGTGTGGGCTCAGCGCCTATGGCTCAAGTGGCTAAGGCACCAGCCACATACACCTAAGGTGGCAGGTTCGAATCCAGCCCGGGCCCACCAAACAACAATGATAGCTGCAACCAAAAAATAGCCGGGCGTTGTGGTGGGTGCCTGTGGTCCCAGCTACTTGGGAGGCTGAGGCAGGAGATTCGCTTGAGCCCAGGAGTTGGAAGTTGCTGTGAGCTGTAATGCCACAGCACTCTACCCAGGGGGATAGCTTGAGGCTCTGTCTCAAACAAACAAACAAACAACAACAACAAAAAAAACCAGTGTGGCTGGGTGTGTTGGTAATCTTAAAAAATGCTCAAAGATGGGTGGCGCCTGTGGTTCAAAGGAGTAGGGTGCCAGCCCCATATGCTGAAGGTGGCGTTCAAACCCATCATTGGCCAAAAACAGCAAAAAAAAAAAAAAGAAAAAAAAGAAAATTTCAAAGTTTGATGGCTTAAACCAAAGCCATTTATTTATCTTGTGATTCTATGGTTTAGCAATTAAGGCTGGTATCAACTGCATGGTCCTATAGGGTTAGGCCAGGATCACTTAGGTACCTCTAGTCAGCCAGAAGTCAGTTGGGGTCTCAAAGATGTAGATGGCTTAACTTGTATGACCCAAATCTTGGCTGTAACACCTGTGATGTATGGTTTTTCATTCTTGTGCAACAGACTTCTTTTAGTGTTGGTGGTCACAGAGTTTCCATCGCCTACTCTTCTTGCATTTTAGTGGCCGACTTACTATTGGCCAGAGTTAGAGAAGGAAACTACCGAAAGTTACGTGGCACAGGCCTTGCATTCAGGAAGAAAATTAATTTGGGGCTGTTTTCCCAATCATAACTTATCGGTCTGGCCACAGATATTCTGCGTTACACATGCCAATCCAATTCCAGAAGTACTCGAATCTCATCTAATGGGATTGATCTCGAAGTTCAAAATCTCATGTATAATGCGTAGAATGGATTCAGCTTTAATGCAGAGGTCTATGAACCAAAAATTACAATTTATCTGAACCCACAAACCTATGATACCATGGTCAAAGAGAGAAAGAGATGTTCCTATTCCAGTAGGAGGCACATAGTATCACTGCTCCATTACCATCCTAAAACCCTGCAGAGCAGAATTTGAGCGGTTGCCTAGCCCTGGGTCAGGAAATATCCCTTGAGTAGCCTTCTCTGCTTCCCACTCAGTGGCTCTCCAGTCTTCCAGGTTTTATAGCTTCCCCAGAATGGTTCTCTCGTCCATTCTTCAAACATCTAGATTCTGCACCCTGGAATCTTCATTTTTCCCTCTGAGAATTCCTTCCTTTGTTATAAGAAGTATGTCTAATTTGCAACTGTTACTTTCTGATCCCATTCCTTCACTTAAAATTTTGAAAGCCTGATGGCCTTTTGACAATGGAAGAAATTCCAGTCACTTTTATTTCAAGATAATGCCAGCACCCCTCTCTTTAAAACTCTGTGGGCTTTCTAGGTTTGCTATATCGTCTCTATACCTCACAGGCCATAGCTTTTCCTTTCCTGGCATCCTTTCTGCTCTTTTGGCATGTCAAGAGGCTTCAAGACAATACCTTTCAGATTCTTCGATGTCCTTTTGTCTGGCTAAGAAGATCTATTTAGTATTGCCTTAAATATTTCAAAGATAAGGACAAACAACTACAGAGTCACACCTTGATTTTGATCTTTGTTACCAGGCCTCCTTTCACTTAAAAAATCTTCTTCCAACCAGAAGATTAGAGATGAAAAATGTATTTTCTTTCCAACCTATCAACTCTTAGAACAAAGTAAAGAATTCCTTCTTTATTTCAACTCTCCATTCTGGTGCTTGATCACAGGCAATAAAAAGAGCCCACTGGTATTTTAAAATTCTGCTTTTGCCAAATTCAAACTTTTACTAGGCACATTTCAACCTTCCAAATCAACACTCTTTCAGTTTATTATAAAGAACTGTTATTACAGTTTTCACACCCATGTGCGTGCTCCACAGTGATCACTATTTTTTCCAGAATTTGCCATATGACTTCAGGGCACTTTTAGTTTTTACCTCCCACCCATTCAAAAAATCAATGCCACATGTTTTAAGTTTTCTTATGGCAGCATTTCATTTCCAATGCCCGTTTCTACAGTTTCGGTTTACTGTGCGTCATCAAACCACTCCAAAACTCAGCGGCATTAAACAACCACCATTGCATAGCTCAAAATTCTGTGGCTCTATGGCTCCATTGTTGTCTAGTCCATAGTGAATCTCTACTGGGTTTTTTCACAGATATTACAAATTGCAAGCTAAAAAGTATGCTTTATGCCATTAAATCTCCAATTTCCAATGTGCTCTGTTGAACACATCACATGCTCATTGAAGAATGGCTGAATGAAGAAATAAAATTTATACTCATGATCAGTAAGAGGAAAGTTGTTAAGGAGAAAGGCATTCACCCTTCTTCTAAATAGCATCATATGCCAGGGTTCAAAACTCAAATGCCTACAGGGAACTAATAGGTAATACAAATGGGTGACTCTGGATAGATAAAGACAAAATAAATCTACGAGGAAAGGTGGTTCATATGTCATTAGTTTATACAAATAGATAAACCTTAAATTACTATTCCTAACCTGAAGTTCAAATACTTAGGTTCCCATCCAAAGATCTTATAATACATTATAATGACTTTAATTATTACTTTTTCACAAGAGAAGATAGTTTAGGAGCACCTTTCTCTGAGTGCAAGGGATTATAAAACTGTCAGCAATAATATCTAGTATTAGAGATGGTTTGTTCTGTTTCAGTTATTAGGCTAATAATCTCTTGTTTAATCCTTATAGCTACCTTCCAAAGTAGGCATTTCTTTATAGCAGTTTACAAATGAGGATCTCAGAGTTAAATAACTTGGCCACATGTGACAATCAGTACTGGGATTTAAAGCCATATTATTCCAACTACAGAATTGAAGCTCTAAAAAATAATCACTATAGAATCGCAACTCTCAAGGCCTAGTAGCTAGCTCACTCATACCCTAAACTGCATCTATAGAGGTAATGTGTAATTTTTAGATTGAGTATTCAGATAGACACTTCATAAATCTCGTAGTCTTACAATATGAAGGAAATGCTGGTCTGTTTATAAATGGATTTTAAGGTTGTTTATTGATTATATAAAATGTTTTAACAATGTCAAACATTTTAAATAAGTAAATTTTCTTCTTCACCACTGAATCCAGATCTTGGAAACTATTTTCTAACGTAAAAACATCAGTAATTTTGAGTACAATATTGCAGCATTGTTCTTGATCAAAGTTTTCCCCTACTTTCTGTTTTTCTAGGAATTAACTATCCAACCTATCTTTACATCTTCATTTTTGTGGTATAATTTTTTTAAAACTTGCTTTCATAGAAGTCTACAAAACATTTCTTTCTCTATCTAAGGGATTTTAAATGGGAGTCAATGTTCCAATTGATGACCTTCAGCAGGATAAAATTGCCTTTATCAAAGATTCAATGATATCTCCACACTTAAAAAGACAACCCACCACCCTCAGTTAAAAAAAAAAAAGCTATCCAATAAAAATACCTCATAACCTGAAAAATGCAAATCTTCTATCAGACACTCAATAAGAAAAGGATAATTAATAACAAGGGAAAACCCTGGAGATGAATAGGCTGCAAATTCAAGGACACGGAACCCTAACTCAGCAATGGTGAATCAACACTAGGCAATGTTCACTGCCTCGGCCAAAAATATTGGCAGGGAAAATAATTACTGTTATGAGAAAAGTATAACCTTGGGAGAGAGTTTTCCAAGGGCTTATGCCAAGGTCTATAATATTACTATTATTTTCAATATAAATATATGTTCTGTAATATGGGCCTAGGGTGATTTGATATTTAATTCATTAGCAATATCTCATAAATAACGGCTGCAACATGAACCCTCACAGAGCATCTAATCATGAGTTACATTTTACTTGCAACATTGGCTCTAACTAGAAGTGTGAAGTTATTAGTTTTAAGATTTTATAGACTAGTTTTAGCAGATTCAATATAGCCAAGGAATATAAATTGGTATTGGAACGCCCTTATGGAATTTTCCATTGAAGCCTACCACAGGGACAACCTACATGTTCAAGTTCATGTGTGAGGGAGTACATATAAGCTTAAGATAGAAAGAGAGGGCATCTGCGATGCTGGGGGTACAAATGAGTTCAAGGGCAGATGTGGCATTTGTTCTTGTGTAAATAATGCTCTTGGGAAAGGAGTTTGGTGATACATAACTAGACCAATACATGAATGAGACCTAAATTTTTTCAGTAGTAAGAGAAAAGAAGAAAAATAAATTAGGATGATGATTAAAGAACTGGCCAAAAGATGCCTAGTAGCTTTCTGGAAAAGCTAACTGAAGTGAAGGCTGTGCTGCCGTCTACATGGGGAGAAACAGCCTGACATGCCAAACATTGTTGCATTAAGCATGTTTACTTCCTTTTGAGCCACCTCTGTTGTGTGTTAGCCTTTTACCTTTCTTTCCCTGCCTCCTTCCCATGTAACCAAGTCTGTCTACATCTGAATTTTGAAACCAAACAGTGTGTGGTTCGAACTCATCCTTTCTAATTCTTTTTTTTTTATTTTTTTTTGAGACAGAGCCTCAAGCTGTCCCCCTGGGTAGAGTGCCATGGCATCACAGGTCATAGCAACCTCCAACTCCTGGGCTCAAGCAAGTCTCCTGCCTCAGCCTCCCAAGTAGCTGGGACTACAGGCGCCCGCCACAATGCCCAGCCATTTTTTGGTTGCAGCCATCATTGTTGTTTGGCGGGCCCGGGCTGGGGATTC